>ML098437.1:19622-64289 GCA_003697995.1 Taxidea taxus jeffersonii | reverse complement strand
CCCCTGTGCTTCCCCTCTCTAATAAATAAAATAAAAAAATAAAATACATGACAGCCAAATACATGATGAGCAAACATACCAGCAATAGTTATACTGTGGGGAAGCAAAGGGGTAAGTAGATTTCAAGGGGCTGTTGGCCAAAAGGACACAATGGGAGTTCACACTGGATAATTTCAGGCTATGATAAGTCACAAAGGGTTTGGGCAAATGACCCTTAAATTTCAGATTTTCTTGTTCAGCACCTCCTGTGCAGTTGTCAGATACCATTTGACCTTCTAATACTGGGATAAGTGCCCACTCATCCCAGTATAGACTAATGGCTTCCAATAAATGTCATCTTCACGCAGTGATGTAGTCCTAGGAGTCAAGAGAAATGCCATAAGATGCATCACTCCACAGCAGCTCAGCCTACAAGGTATCTCCCTCCCTCTACACCGACTACATTCTGCTTGCGGTCAGGACAGGAAGATTTGGAGGGCTTTCTTTTTTTTTTAAAGATCCCAAAGTTCACCCATACCTTGTTCCTCCTGCCACAGAACACAACTGTGCTTTGCGGAGACCATACCTCTCCCTCATAATGCCCAAGAGATGGGGTGCCACTGAAACCTGCAACCCAATAGTTCTTTCCCCTTGAGCCACACCACCATGAACTGGTGTGATCTAATTCTTACAAACGTTTACAAGGACTTACTGCCACTGCCATCCACGTTCTACGTAAGACAAAGGGTCTGAAAACAAATCAAGACCTTGGGAACTCAGGAATTGAGTATGTTGAAGACATATGCACCTGTCTTCCATAAGTGAATGCAATAAATAAAGGGTTGGAGAATGAGGGGCCACTCAAACACCACCAGTGACAGAAATGAATTGGCCCATGAGCTGGCCTTTGCTGCTTCTTGGCTGACTGTTCTTAGAAGAATGACCTTGACCTAAGATAGATACCAGTGGCTTTGGAGAGGTGGGGCACTGCAGATGAAAAGGACTTAAGCAACTTAATCTGACTAAACTAGGATTGTCTATGACATGTATGCAAATAATTACATAATCATACAGGTGCCTGATCATCTTTCCTTCTTGGCAATTAAAAAGTAGGGAGAATATTGCTGCCACACGAAAAGGGGGGGTTACAGTAATCAAGGACTATTTAGGAAAAGGTGGAAGGAAACAATCTTCAAACAACTTCCTCATCCAGAAACTGCTCAAAGTCTCTTTTGGCATTCTTGAAACTCTTGGTCAACAGATCAATCTAACCAAAAAAGGGCGGGGGGCAGGGGGTAAGTTCGGGTGTAAGAGTTTAGGAGTTGTGAAGCTGCAGAGTGTCTCAGATCTCATTAGCCAAAGGAGCGGTTGCTAAGGCTCAGTTTTCTGCAAACACCTTTGTTACAACCAAAAACAAAACTCCCTCTTCCCTGGCTTAACAAGTTCACAGCAGGCCCTTGGTACTGAGACACATAATTAACAGAGAGCTATCCGGTCATCTCCAGGTTTCAGGGTTGAGGATTTCCCCCAACACAGTCTGGACATGTGAAATAATATGAAGAACCCCAACTAGCAGAGCACTTGCTATAGTTGGGTTAAATAATCCATCACACTGACACCCCACACAAAAAACTAATTGGAATGCTCAGAGTGAGAGCTTAAGACATGCATGGCTATTTAAATGAATTATAGTAAGGGAGCAGCTACTTTTTAAGTTTGTCACAGGCTAAAATTCATCACATGCTTGTTTTCAAAAGCCTGCAAAGATTCCATCGGGATATACATGAGTTTGGAAAATAATCTTCGTTCACCGAATCTTAACAGGGCTCACACATATAATAAACCAAGGGGCCACTTCATGGATGCTATCAAAATAGGTTTCTAAACCCAAGGAAAAGTTCACCTTCTTCACACCCCTAATGTATAACTAACTAACTAACTAACTAACACACACACACACACACACACACACACACAAAACCTGAAGCCAGAAAATTCAGAGACAGCAGGAAAGAATAATTTTCTATACTTAAGAATGTGCTAGACATTGATGGGTATAAACTGACCCACAGGAATTTTACACTAAGAAGGGACCGTTCAAAAATGTCTAATGGCAATAAAAGTTACCAGTAACCTGCCATTTCCACAGACACATGTATACAAGCAGAGCATCTAAAAGGTCTGGCGTATCAGGGCGCCTGGGTGGCTCAGTCAGTTGGGCAGCCGACTCTTGATTTCGGCTCAGGTCATGATCTTGGGGTCATAGGACTGAGTCCCAAGTCAGTCTCTGCACTCTGGACAGGGTCTGCTTGTCCCTCTCCCACTCCACGCTTATGTGCATGTTCTCTCTCACCAATAAATAAATAAAATCTTTAAATAGATAGATAGTCCAGCACAGCCAGGGTACTCTGCCTGTTTCATAGCCATCAGGGGCCCTTAGCAGGACCTTCTGGGTTATACCAGAACACTGGAGTCCATGTTTGTTTTGGCAATACCTAATAAAAGAGAGTCCGTTTTTATTCCAGAGAGGTCTTTCCAGGAAGACTTTGTCTAATGGTAAAAGGCTCGCCTTGTGTAGAGGATGACACTTGGCAAAGTCATCTTCCTCTCGGTTTCAAGAAGCCGACTCCAACAAGCCATTTTTGCCCATGTAGCCTGGAACACACCACTTATTCGATCTGCATTTCTAAAAAACATTACTTGAAAATGTAATCTGACATCCTTGCCCAAAGCCCTGCCTGAGACACACGCAGTCTGAGACACACCTGTGAATTAAATCCCTAGACATATGAATGCTACGGGGGGCTTGGTGCCACAACCGCTTTCAGCTGATGGGAAGTACAAGGAGGAAGTGGTGGGTGGGTCAGTCTTGGTACACTTGAAAATGGAATCCGAGCTCCACATTCTGGTAAGAACTAAAACCACTCATTTGGTTTTTAAAACACTGAGGTGTCTGGGTGGCACAGTTGGTCAAGCGTCCCACTCTTGGTTTCAGCTAGGGTTGCGATCTCAGGGTCATGAGATCGAGCCCTGTCGCAAGCTCCATGCTCAGCGCAGAGTCTGCTTGCGATCCTCTCTCTTTCTGCCCCTAGCCACCCCAACCTCCACATAGTATCTCATGCTAAAAGAAATAAATAAGTCTCTTTCTTAAGATTTTATTTCTTTATTTGATCACAAGTAGGCAGAGATCACAAGTAGGCAGAGAGGCAGGCAGAGAGAGAGGAAGGGAAGCAGGCTCCCTGCTGAGCAGAGAGCCAGACATGGGGCTTGATCCCAGGACTCTGGGATCATGACCTGAGCCAAAAGCAGAGGCTTTAACCCGCTGAGCCACCCAGGTGCCCCAAGAAATAAATAAATCTTTAAATAAAACTTGACTATTTCTGGGGCACCTGGCTGGCTCTGTTGGAAGAGCACTCTTGATCTTGAGCTTGAATATCTCTACCAAGTGCCCCAAATGGCTTATATTAAAAGGGCACACGTATTATTTTTAAAAGATATTCTCTTTGTCTGTGACTGCTCCTAAAATGCTGTGTCTGAAGGACAAATGCCTATTCTTTCTAGAGATCATCTTTCTAAAGCTGGTCATCCTTTCTCACTTACGAAAGATGGAGCATTGCTTGCTTTGGGCTGAGTGAGCACAGGGACAAGAGAACCTGATATGGCACAGGTGGGCAGACAGTACAGGGGTTAAGTACTAGGCATGTGCTTTTTTTTTTAAAGGGCCCCACGTAATTCTGCTACAGACACTGTTGTAGGAATTAGTACCTGAAAGGCTTAATTAGCAGAGCCACGGAAGAGCTGGCAATAGTCGTGAACCATTTTGTCCAATGGCTCAGGTGAACAGCTGGTCATGACCTGTAGCTACTCTTGTTTCCGAGGTTTCCCTAGCTCAACCTCCTCCTTCCATGACCCTTGCTGTGTGCAGGCTTCTGTCCATGTATCCCTTCCTGGCTGCTTTCACTCCTTCCCTCTCCCTGGACTGTATTTCGTGACCCTCCTGTGTAGCTTTGGACAGCACTAAATATGAACCCGGAGGCTTTTTTCCCTTTTTTTTCTTTTTTTAAAATTTGTTGATTTAGAGTTCCCTGATCTTCATTTAAAAAGCAGGTAAGTTGAATGCTTTATGGTTTTCTAAGGAAGCACCTAAATTAAGTTGCTTTTTGTACATGGCCCTTGATTAGTTTTTTTCATTGTGGGTCAGTGGCCTTCTAAAGAAATAAGGTCCCCTAGCCCTGTCCGCAGAGGCTTGGATGAGATTCAATGAAGCGTGCTTTTAAGGCTTAGCTCTATGTCATTAAAAATAAAATAAAATAAAATCCCTCAGAAGAGCCAAACTTTTTTCAATCACACCAGTTCTATGTAATTTCTCTTTAGTCCTGATATCAATGCCTTAGTTTTCAAAGCTGAACAAAGTGAATCACCATAAATTACTACTTGATCCTATATTGGTTCCTTTTGGAAGCTCCTCAGATCAATGTTTAAAGAGGTAGACCCTGAGGATAAGGAATCTAGTCCACCCTAACCAGGACTCGGGGGCAAACAATCTGTGGACACGCGCTTTCTCGCTTTACTTCGCTCACTTCCTCTCACCGAAGGCTGGCTCCGAGGTACAAATGGGGTGCAGCCGATGTCTGTGGATTTTTGGCTGCTCGTACCCACTTCCCTCTAGAAAGTGCTGTAAGTGGTGAGCAGTTCTCAGCCCAGCTCTCTGCTTATTTCCTATCAATTCGACTATTTTGCACTGTATCTTACAATTACATTCTAGGTCTTTCTCAGAAAATTCATTTTGAAATCCGGCTAGATGCCAAGAACATGTCTCTCCGATCCTCACATATCCGGGGGGAATGGTGATGGGAGGATGCTTGCAGTCACCACTCAGGCGCTGGCTTCCTGTATCTGTAGGAGGTACTGGGAGACGCTAGTCTTCAGGTCCCCCCAGAGCTGTGAATGGAGGGAACCTCTCCGGGACACGGTGGCAGAGAACCCAGGCTCGCCTGCCCCTGTGTGATTTGTAGGGCATTCTCGGCACCCCAACTGGTTTTTACCAATAAAACAACCAAATGCCGCTGGTAAGAGAGACACAAATTGCACCCTAAGGGGAAGGGCTGCCATGGGGAACACCTGAGAAGAACAGACCGGAAAGCACTCTGTAAACTGCAAACGTAAGACTATAATTTGACATTGCTCGTTCTTACCGAAACGGAGTGCCTGCCTTACTTGGGCTTTGAAGAAAACTTAGCTCTTTACAAGGGGTTTTTAGGAAGTTGAGTTCCAACTCTAAGGTTCCAAATACTTAATGCGATTTGGATCTTTCACTCTGCAAGGCCGGTAATGGTAGTCTCGGGACCGGAAGACTGCCGGGGAGAGCCGGGCCCCGGGTGGGAGGTTCAGCTGGACGGGGTTCACTGCAGGCACGTCCACTGCAGGAAAGTCGCTCACCCACCAGAGCCTGGAAAAGCCCTTTGTAAACAAGGAAGCATTCCGTGAACGTAAGAAGTGCGATGAGGAAATGCAGAAAGAAAGAACATCTATTCTACCCTGATGAGCTACTGAAGTCATCCAGGAAGAGACTTGTACCAGCCGAGGGAAGGGGGCCAGGAGGGCATCACCTTCTGTCCTCAGGCTAGTTCAGGAAAGTTTATTGTTCAAGGGTGGATCTGAGGGGAGTCAAGACAGCCAGACAAGAGGCGCTGAACGGCATGAATAAGGGAGAGCGAACGGATGAACACGAAACACAAGACATCTCAAGGGCCATCAGAAGCCCTGGGAGCTTAAGGGGACATGATGATGGACTAAGATAAGGTATTCTGGGTGGGTCCCTGGACCAGAAAAAGACACTGGGGGAACGCAGAGGAAATCACACAAAGACTTGTATGTGAATGTTTATAGCAGTATCGTCCTAACAGCGAAATGTCCGTCCGAGGGGACAAGCAAAACTGGGCCTATCTGTATGATGGGTCATTCCACCAGGAGGAGGAACGAAGTCCTGGTACATCTTAAAACACATTGGATCTCAAAAACTAACAAAACAAAAACCCAAAACTACGCTAAGTGAGAGAGCCAGCCACCGAAGTCCACACATTGTATGATTCCATTTATAGGAAATGTTCAGCATAGGTCAATTTACAGAGACAGGAGGTTAGTGGGTTGCCTAGAGGAATGGGAAGTAAGGAGAGATTGCAGCTAAAAGGTAGGGGATTTCTTTCTGGGATGATGAAACTGTTCTAAAATTGCTTTTGGTGATGAATCCATAATTCTGCAAGTATATTAAAGGCCCCTATACACTTTAAATGGGCAAATCATTTAGGATCTGAATTACATCTCAGTAAAAGCATTAGTAAAATAAAAAAGAAACTAAGAATATCAGAATATCAGAGTTAGATGGGGACTTCAAAGAATAATAATGCAGCCATGCTGGTTTTTCAATTGTGACAATGCACCAGACTAAGGTAAGATGCTAATGACAGGAAAACTGCCTGTGCTAGCCTCCCAACTTCTGTAAATCTGAAACTCTTCTAGGATAGAAAAATTTATTATTATTTTTTAAAAGCAAACTTCAGTTTCCAAAGGAAAAACGGGTAAATGTGTGGGTGGGGAGCCTTAATCAGGCTTTTAAAAAATATGGTATAATTTTATTAGTCAGAGCTACATTAAGCTATGATTCGCTGGGGGTGATTTTCCTAATCCCTCAATTGCTACTTTACTTTTTCTAATTTTTATTTGTTCCAAAAGTAAAAACAATTCCTTGCCATCAGTCTCAAGAGTTATCAAATTGGTTTCTGCTCACTTTCTAGATCTAAATCCACGAAGCCACAAAGTGAGCTAAAAAGCAGGTTGCTGTGTAACTCCACTGCCTCTAAGCTACCTACGAACCCCAGGAGGAATATACAATGTTCTGCTTCACAGGAACCAAGAAAGAAAATCTCTAAAGGGTTTTAATATTCCTGGGGGGGGGGGCCCACGCAGGGGCAGCATTTACATTAATTCACCCGCCCCTTTGCAAAAAGGAGTGGAATTACCACATGGGATGCGCTAGGCACACCGAAAGCCTTCAGTCATTTGACCTAAGCCTTAGTAAGAAAGCACATAAATTATAGTTATTATGCAGATGTAGCATTTGAGATCACCTACCAATCAGTAGGAGAAATGCAGCTAGTTAGTATTTTGCAAAACCTTGCCAAAATACAGCTCTGGAGGGCTTAAGACTGCCAATTATTGTGAGGTCCACTAGTCTTGCAAGGTGGGCTAGAGAAGGCCAATCAGAAACATATACATTATGAAAATGAGTTGTATTATATTTTTCCAAGAATACCTTCCTGTAAGTATAGTTGGAAGAGTCAGGGTTGCTACTTTCCCACTCCATGCATCATTCCAGCGAGCATTCAGATCCACTTTCAGATCCACTCCAGATAGAAATCAGCAGGGTTTTTAGCGCTTTTTAAACGATAAGCAAATTATGAACCAAAGTTTCTATCTGGCCATCTTGGAACCCCCTTTTAGTAGTAGTAAACCAAAGCTTTCCTAAAGTAATGCAGTATCACCCGAGCGAGCGAGCGGTGGGAAATGCACACTCTGACCTAGGTTACAGTCACTTAAGAGCAGCGACATCACCAGCATGGATTTTGCCCATTGACAACCGCTTTGTTCAAGGCCTAGGACTCGCAAAAGGAATAGCACTACTGATGATTAACCCAAAACTCAATGACTTGGAGGCTCCAATGCCCACTACCTAAGCAGTCGGTGCCAATGAAGGCTCACAGGACTGTGGTGGGGACTGCTGGGGGGCCGGCTAGGGGCAGGCAGGAAAAGTCGGGAGTTCTCTCGCTTTACCAGGGACAGAAGACAGCTTTCCTGTCTGAGCTTCTGGTGCACATACCTTGGTAGCATCAATTCCGAGTTTCTCTCCAACACCAATTTATAATATTCACTGGGCTCATAATTTATCAGAAGGCTTGGAGGTAAAGGGTTGCAAACGCCTCAGTTACATATTCAGCGACCCACAAAAAAGTAGCCTAGAGACAAAAATCCCATTCATTGGCTAGAACATCCTGTTCTCTGACACCCAGCAGTGCTTCTGGATCACAATCCCTGGCAGACCAAGGCCTTGGTGGGGTCATCTCTAAGACAGCTCGTCAGGCCACGCCTGGAGGGCCACAGGGACTTCCAGGGTGCGGGGAATGCTGGCCACCAGTATCTCGCTGTTTCTATGCACACCCCCTAGTATGCACAAGTCTTGATGTTTGCCCCCATGAGCAGTCTCCTGTGGGCAATCACTTAAGACTACAGACAAAGTGGATGGGGCAAAGTATCCTTGGAAAAACAGGGAGTGATTTTCCCTATTATTCCTAAATCATCTCTCTCTCCAGGAACCCCCCCAAGAGCGCCGTTCTCAGATAACCTGCCAAAACCATTTAGGTTAAGTAGCAAGATCAGAAAGAGTCAGCAGCTGAGTCCCAAGTTTATCACAGATGTGGAGGAAAACGCAGCTGGTGGATGGGCAAGTTCACAGATACTTCCCCTAATGCAAATATCAATACCTCCCATTTCATATATGCTACATGGGTCGTGTGGGTCATAAACATTTTTTAAAGTAGCTTCTCTTTTTTTCACAATTGCTTTCAGCTTGGGTGCCTAGGAAAATAAAAACCCTCAACATTTTTTTTACTCTCTCAGGATACACCTAAAATTCCTCCCTCCAAAAGTGTGACAACAGGTTTTCGGTCACCTACTTCCTATGAAAAACATATCTGCAGAAGAACATACTCCTTAATCAGGAATCCTCCCAAAGATTTTTCTCTAAATGGCTATCTAGACAGCTTTTACACTAAGTGAGAGCAAAGTCTGCTGCCACACATAAAGAAAAATGATTCCCAACATCAGATTTCATGCCACAGGAACCGTTCTTTTAAAATTCTAGCCAGGTGTCAATAAAATGGTGAAGAAGAAAGAAACATTTGCATTCCCAGTGTTTGTACTTCATGGATCACTTAAAATCCACTTTCACAAAATTCTTGCTCCAGGTCACAGTGAGCTACAGCTTACTCTAACACAGCACTGCACTGAGGGACTCTTCACTAGTCTCCATTCCACACATACGGACATGAGCCACAGCTGAAGGGGGGGTCGACTTCTGTAACACCGGAGGAAAAAAAAGAAACCATTATCAAATACCCTAACCCCCGGGGGCCTGCTGCCTTTGGAGACATACACCTAGAATTTTATTCCCTTTTAGTGGGCTCTTTGCTCCTGAGAAAACTTCTGTTGACAAACGGTGTACTTCCTCTTCTGGGTCATTTACTGGAGCTCTAAGTAAAACATCTTGGTCCTAATTTTGCAGAGGGGGCACCATTAATGTAGCCATCCAGAGAATTCTCTACCCATACCCTTTGCTTCCCTCCTCCGAATCAGCTGCTGTATAATGTTTGATGGAACAGTCCCACACTCCTGTGGTGATGCCTGTTATTTCAAGGTTCCCTGGCTTGGTGTGCAGCAGCTTTTTGAAGGCCCAAGGAGACCATGTGCCCTGGTCTCCCTTTGTCCACATATGCTTTAGTCCCTTGAAAACCACAAGGTCATTCATTAGCCAAGCATAGATTCCCCCTTAGAGAAATGATGTTGCCCTTCCCAAAAGACTGACTTTGCTTATGTTCTCAGTGTTCCCACTCTTTATTGAGATTCTCCCAGCTTACCTGGTTAGGTGAGGAAGCCCCGCTGTCTGACTGGGATTTACCCTAATGGCAATCTACTAGCTCCTTGGCACCGATCCCCCATTTCAGAATCTTTCCTTTAGGATCAGATCTGTTGATTTAATTACACTTGATCTGTTCCTTAGGATTAAAAAATCCAGTATCTTTATCACTTCCGGAAGTAGTTACTTCCACAGTCCACCGCAAGAAGATTATCTGGGAAGAGAAGGCTGCCTTAAAACGTTCCCCAAGCCTAAATCAACAATGGTTCACTTTATCCAGACTAACCTTTGACCCAGTTTGGCAACACAGAAACAGTGCCATCCATCAGTGCAGAAAATGCAAAAGGCGTGGCTTCTACTCCTGAAAGTTACATGGATTTTATTGTTGCTTCGCAGGCGTTTTCATTCTCCCTCTTACTCTGTAATCGGAATTCCTGCAGCCCCTATCCCTCAGAATCTCCGAGGTCCTCTGATCTTCTCTTACAACAACTCAAGTTCAAAAGACAGGAGAGCTGACACTATCCCGGGCAAATCCACCCAACCCATGCTGCTCACCTTGGGGCTTCGACAGACGGGCTTTTTGGAGGTGCCTCTGGACAAACTGGGAGAAAGAGTTTGCACTTGCACACACTCAAATACAACCCATGCATGGCCAGATGCGCGGTGTTCATTTTCTGAGTCGTCCAAAACAGATGTTCGTTTGGACTCAAAAGCAGGATCCCGTAACGAAAGGAATAAGCAAACTCCTTGGGGATTGGGTTTGGCTACCTTTCTTGGTCAACAAAGCAAAATCGGCAAAGCGAACACTGCTCACACAAATGCTTTTTTTAAGCTATTTGGCTTGACACGTCAGGTCACCAGTCATTCAAATCTATTTTAAGACACCCCACCTCTCAGACGGTGTTAATGCTTTAATTTTTACAGGTATCAGACTCTGGTCATTTAAGGCTGGGCTCCCCTAAACTTATATTCCAACAGGAAATAAATCACTGACATGTCCCCTTTCAATTTTTGCAAGTGAGGCCTCAAGAGAAGAGCTTTTATGCCTTCAACTGACCGACGCACCAAACAGCAAAGGAGCTGAGATACTACACAATTCCTCGGTGCCACACTGGGATTAATCCCTGTTTGTTCTGGGCTCTGCAACTCTGATAAAAAGGTGCTTGAAGCAAAATGCAAGGTATCAATTAGGGAATTCTTCAGCTGGGCTGCTGCCATGCCAACCACCTACTGTTTGACTCTTATTTCTTAAGTATCACAGAGAGGAAAAAGTAAAGGCAGATCTTGAGCACTAAATTGAAGTATTAATGTGATTATTGATGACATGAAAAAATTTACTTCCTTACAGATGATGGAACAGCGATTGCTGCTTTGCCATCAAGTGACAAGGAAAAGAAAGAAACCAGGCATTTGCTCTGCACTCAAGTCTCTACAGGCCTGTTCAATTCCTGGCCATCCTCAGACGCAGGCCTGCCAGATAAGAGGCCTCACAGTTACCCCCAGGGCCACAGAGATGCGAATGTTCCAAAAGACACTAGTGCAATGGAGGTGACAGGCCCTCACGAGTACAGAACTGTCAGATGACCAAGAATGAAGGGCTGCCTGTTACCATGTCTGCTTTGGGTGGGGATGAAAGGAAAGAGGCCATTCTAGTTTGAGCCTCTAAGAGGAAATGAAAGTCGCTGTCATAGGGCTGACACTGGAGTCACTGTAGAACGGTGCCACCGTAGGACTTAAGGCAGGTGGCAGAGCTTCAGAAACCTGGGCAAGAGTCAAGCTTGAGACGGATGCTCATCGTCCGACATCAGACAGCTTGCCATGGGCTGGGTAAGCGGATGCTCATTTCACGACGTCAGTATCCAACGTGCCTTCCGTAAATCTTTGGGGTCATCGGTCAACTGTTCACTTGTAAAGCAATTAATGCAGTCAAATATCTGGTCCCCAAGGAAGCTCCAGTCACTCCCCCCAGTCCCAGAACCTGACCCATCATGAAGGCCACAGGAGTGAGAGAGAAAGAATGGACGAGAACCGAGTGAGGGAGAACGACAAGGAAGATGCTGTCGGACCCGGGGCCAAGTGGTGGCAATCTGGCACGAGGGCCTCGGGTTCCACCGTAACTCTCAGCAGGCAGAGGGACATGTTTTAGTCTCTAGTTTCCATTACACAGAGCCTGCAGATGGCACACCATTACCCCTGCAATTAGTGGCTATAATTATGAAAAGTCTTTGATGTGAGAGCAAAAATTATTAAAATGGCCCTTCTTACAAAAAGGAGGGCAGCAAATATAGCCTCCTTTGCAAAATTCAAGGACGAATTTCATACCAGGACCTTCTGCCAGAAAAAAAGGTCGTTCAGTTAAATATACTTGTTTTCAGTTTCTCCTTTTCAAGATGTTTTATCCCATGTGGAAAGAGAATAATGGTATGTGGTCCATGATGTACTTTAAGAGTATACTTAGGGGTACTTCACAGGAAAATAAAAAAGAGTAAACTTCTCTTTGCAGACACATGTGTGACTTGCACAAGCTCCTGGTGTGTCTGCTCCCACAGTAAGCAACAAGAGGTCATTTTTAAAATGGTCATGGGGTACCTGTCTGGCTCAGTCGGTGGAACGTGCAACTCTTGATCTCAGGGTTGTGGGTTCATGCCCCATGTTAGGGGTAGAGACTACTTGAAAAGAACCAAATAAAAATAATAAAAATAAAAGCCTTTAAGGATGAAAACAAATGGCAACAGACAGATGTCAGTCTTGGTTTAAAGGCAACACTGGGTGGTGCTGTGCTTATCTGTTGGAATGAGTACATATTTTCATGTACTTAAGTGGATATCAGTAACTAGAAATATGAAAGAGAAGAGCTCGCTTTGTTCTCTTTGTCTTTTACAGGATCACAAACCATGCAAGATCCCATCTTAATTCTTTTCTTAATCTTCCTAATCTTAAATTGAAGCTAAATCATAATCCCTAGTCTAGCCAAGGTTAAAGGAGCACATATATTACCCCAGTGCAAGATTTTAAATCGTATTCCGGAAATCAGTTTCAATGTGGGGGAAAGGGGCTTTTCAAAGGCTGAAGCGAAAGGAAATGTCCAGCATTATGAGCCCTGCTTTTTGCAAATGAGTGGCCTAAATTAGAATGAGTCTGACCAGGCTACAGGGAAAAATACTTAGGTTTCTGTCCATGGGTATCTATTTTTAGTGTATCATCCCAGCCCAATATAAAAACATCAACTAACCTAACTCAAGAGTAACTACTGTGATAAACCCAATCATAGGGAATGATAATACTACCATAAGCTTAGAGAAGATACACAGTTCGATCTCGAGTTTCACAAACACTTGAAGAGGTGCTTGGTAGCACAAGTCTGAGCTTTCATTTTGCCTAAATGACCAGATGGGTATGGGTAAGTGTAGGGCATACTTATAAAAAGGCATGGTTTTGGGGCTCCTGGGTGGCTCAGTCGGTTAAGTGTCCACCTCTTGGTTTTGGCTCAGGTCATGATCGATGGGGAGATCAAGCCCTGCTTTGGGCTCTGCACATGATGGGAGTGGTAGGAGTCTGCTTCAGATTCTCTCCCTCTCCTATTCCCCTCCCCCACTCACACTCTTGTGTGTGCCAGAACACACTCTCTCAAATAAAACTTTTTTTAAGAAGGGCATCGTTTCATCCTTGAGATGAACTTTCATGATTTCAGGATACGTGGAAGCAAACAGAAACGCAAATTATGCCAGGGATTATTACGAAATGAGCCTGGTTGGTTTTTTTTTTTTTCCTTTAAAAAAAAAAAAAAGGTCATGACACATTTTGCTTATTGGTTAAAACTCTTATAATAGCACTGACAAATTTGGTGATCCTGGAAGAGCAGACAGAAGCCCAGTTGCTTTTTCAGTAAAAAACAAATGAAGACAGTCACAAGTAGGAGAGGACACTCACTAAATAAAGGGACTAGAAAAGCTTTCTACACACAGTACCTGCTCTGAGTCTGGAGTGGGCAGGCTCCATGGGATACGGAGAGCATAAGCACTTTCGAGTTAAACAGGACCGAATTTGAGCTCAATTCTGTGTAATTCTGGGTCAGTCTCTTCCTTTGGAAACTACTTAGTCTTCCAGAAAATAGGGACATACCACAACCTACCTCACAGAATCACAAAAAGCAGTAAATGTATATGGTGCCTCACTCTATACTAGCTATTGCGAATATAAATACTGCCCTCGGAAGAGAACTTGTCTTCTCCAGAAGGGGGAAATCCTTTCTGTGCTTCAGGTTTGGCTATACTTAAAGAGTTGTTCAGGGCGCCTGGGTGGCTCAGTGGGTTAGAGCCTCTGCCTTCAGCTCGGGTCATGGTCTCAGAGTCCTGGGATCGAGCCCTGCATTGGGCTTTCTGCTCAGCGGGGAGCCTGCTTTCCTTCCCCTCTCTCTGCCTGCCTCTGCCTACTTGTGATCTCTCTCTCTCTCTGTCAAATAAATAAAATCTTTAAAAAAAGAAAGAAAGGAAATTAAGAGTTGTTTTCTTATTACTGTTACTACTACTAGCAGTCGTTGTCATCTTCGGAAGCATTTATTTTTAAAATTTACCCACCAAAGAGCAATTTAGCTTTATTTAGCCAAATATAAACTGTCTGTTGGTAAAAATCCAGACTACTGCAGTACCACTCTGGGATCACATGCTAGGCAATCTCTTCTTTAGTTCTGAAATGCCTGTTCTAACCTTGGAGATGAACGAAAAATAAAGGTTGCTTCATATGAAACTGCCATTGTTTTAGATCAAACAGGTCAGGCAGCAAGCAATTTTATATAGCCTGCCGCGAGGATTTTGAGGACTCAACTTTGTATCAACATCCAAATATCTCTACCTATCAACATTCTAGAATTCCAGCACTCACGGTTCGCAAGAGTGAGAGACAGTTATATTTACTTCCTTAAACACGCATCTTGCTTTTTCAAAAATGTGTGTGTCTAGGGTGTGCACTCTGTCCCTGCGCTGTCCTGACAAACACTGGCTCCTCCTTCGTGGCAGTGGCTTTGCCAAAAGCTCTATCCAGTAAAGGTAGATGATTCAGAAATTTGGAATATCTGAGGATAAACGTATGTCAGAGCAAAAAAAAAGGAAAAAGGGGGAAAAAAAAACAATGAACCCACCCCGAGATGAAGGGAGTTTGTTCCCTGTCACATCAAAGGAAGGAAGAACAAAGATGGAAATGACAGCTCCCCGCACAACTGTGATGCATTTAAGTGCCTATTTTTTTTTGATGTTTCTGATGAGAGTGTATCGACCTCAGATCGCCTGTCAGTTTAGCACCTGACCACCTCTTCATACTCTATCTCTTAAATATTTCTGTCAAATACATCTTCCTGTTAGGTTTTAGACGGGTACCATAGATTTCCCTCCATTTACCCCCTTACTATTATACAGAAGATCCACAGACATGAATAAGAAAAAGAAAACTCATCAACATAACGCTTAACCTGCCAAGATGAAAAAACCAGGGCTTCCTGAACAAGTGTTTCTAGAAGAATGTGTGGGCGGAGCGTGCGGGGAGGGAGGGACGAACAGGTGCTGGGGAGATACCCTGGCCTTGGTCCTGAGTAGTATATAGGACGGAGGGGCACCAGGCACGTGAGGGCGATCGCGGAGCTATTAAATCCAACAGCATGATGAGGAAGAGAAAAGTTCCAAACTGATTCAATATGTTTTTCCTATTTTAGGCTAAGAAGCTCTGGCAAAACCAGGCATTATTGAGGGAGAAAGGGTTCCAAGAGTAAACAATGTGCAAGATGCCTGGAGACTGGTTTAAAAATAGACAGGAAAACAAGCCTCACCTATTGTTACCTCAGAGTAAGTGCTCCCAAGTCCTTAAGATTTCGAGAGCGCTGCAGAGAGAAGGGAAAGGGAACCTTTCCTGTGGCTAAAAGGCAGAGTGAAAAGAAGTGAAGGTATCTTTGATGAGATAACAAGCTAGTTCAGACGGAGGAGAGAGAAAAGCCCACAGAGCTAAAAACCAGGCAGGAGCAACTTGCAAGAGAGTGCCGAGCCAAGAGCATAAGAGGCTGAGCTCTGTCAAAAGGAGGAAGCCATTCAGAGCATTGGCGGACCCACTTAATCACAGTCACTGGACTAGAAAGGAGATGGTCGATAGACTGAATGAATTCTTTGTCTTCTAAGGAGATCGGCGTTCCCAAACCAGAACACTGAACTCGGCAGGTCAGAGGTACTAGATCAAATAGTGGTAAACACATCTAATCAACAAACCAGGAGTAGATAAATCACTGTGACCAGATGGTATCCACCAGCCAGTTCTGAAGTAAGTCAAGGGTGAAATTGTTTTGGCCAACATGTGTAGGCCGTCTTTACAAACAGCCACTGTGCCCAAGGGACTGGTGCTTGTCACTTCAATTCCTATTCATAAGGAGGGTTCCAGAAGGGACCCTGGGAAGTAGAAAACAGTAAGGCTCATTTCCATATCAAGCAGGCTAGCAAACATGACAATAAAGGTGCAATCACTGCACATTACAAAAAATAAAGCCTATGGGGGAAGAGAAAATCAAATATTTTGGCGAAGGAGACAGATCACTTTCATCTAATAAACCAGAGCTCCTGGGGTGGGCAGTGCAAAAAAAAACGTGCAGCTGGGTAAAGGGGACCCTCAAGGCAAAATGTACAGGGGTGCTAAAAACGCAACAGAAAAGATTGCCCTGCACCTATGCCTCTATGTCCAGGCACTGAATCTTATAAGGTACAGAGGGGAGATCAGCAAAATTCAGAGGCTGGTTGAAATGACTGGGGCAATTCTTTAAGGGATGTGGCAGAGACAAAGGAAAATAAATTAAGGTTCGGTGTGCAAAGATGGGAATGTTATTTCTTTTAATCAAGCATATGGAGAGGCTTTAAAAGTGTTCTTTTTATAGCCTCCTGATATACTGAACTTATTCAATCAGCAACCCTAGAAGGAGAATGACGGCTCACTCACACATTGCTTCAACTTTTGGAACAACCCAATAAGCAAGGTAAGTCTTGGTTTACCCCTCCCCACCCCCCCAACAAAAAAAGGACATGAAAAAAACATTCAAAATCTGTGAAATTTACCGTAGAATATTGGAGCCACCTTCTGAGACACAGCCTTTATTCTGCACACAAATATCCCAGTTGCATATTCAACCAACTCTGCTGATTTCTGGACATTCAGTTCTGCCCTGAATTAAACAGAGCCCTAAGGACATCACTGCTTTAGTGCACCATTTCTTAAATGATCTCCATGATGATGACCGTGGGTCTTCCTTAACTGATTACAGTTTTTAATCCTTCTGTTTATAAGCCAGGGGAATAAATATTCCAGAAATATTTTGAACATTTTTTGAAACAGTTTGATATGTGAAAGGGTAATTATCTGGCAAAATCTCTTACTCAAAATATTTCCTTTTCAGATGAAGCAAGACAACGAAGATGTTATTTTAAAGCCACAAGCTTTAAGGTCAACAGTTGGAACAGGATGCAACTCAAAAGCTTCACAAAAGTTCTAGATGTATTCAGAGAGCAGGTCAACAGGGTGATTTATTAAGGAAAATTCACTTGTGTTGTATATATTTAGATGCTTTGAATTTGTGTTCCAAAAAAGAACCTTCATTTTCCTTCCACCTGACCATGGTGTCCTTGCCAGAGACACAAGTGACCAGAGAACGGACCCAGGTGGCAAGGTGGTTTTTTCCTTTCAAAAGACATCAAACAGCCGATTCATATTACCAAAAACATTAATCCCAGGAGACTTCTTAGGAGAGTTAAGTAAACATGCAAATAACGTTTATTTCTCAGGATGGGCTTTCTTTATTTCTTCAAACACATATTTTCCCCTTTGGGAAGAGAGACTCTGCTAACTGCACTTTATACCATTCTTTCTCTCAGGACAACTTGGGCTTGGTGAAGGAAAAAGACCCAACGTATCCGAGAAGAAAACAAAAATCAGGTACTCAAGGAAAGCCAGCTCCATACCACATGCCTCAGAACAAGCCGCTGTGCGCACCAGAAAAGCACCATTTCTGGTCTTCGTTGTAACGTGTATTAACTGCTCCAGGGAAATGAAATGGAGCAAACACTGGGTAACAGCATGGAAGGCCAAAATAGCAACGTTTTCTGTAAAACTAAACTGCAGAAATTCTACCGTTCCTTCTCCTTTCTATTGGAGCACCCAAATGCAAAAGCTAGTCATCTCTCACAGAAAAGAGAAAGTGACAAGGCAGGGTTCTGAGTAAGGAAAAGACTCCGGGACACATCAAATACAACAATGGAAACAAAGACACTGAAAAAAGAAACTGGGCAGAGAAGGGGCAGGGGGAAACGGCGGCTCCCTTCTTTCCATCCTAAGAATGCCAGCGTACAAAATGCCGCACGCCATATCCATACCCTGCATCCAACGCAGTACAGAACACGTTAAGGACAGTTTTATGGGTTTAAATAGCCCTGGTCTGGAGACTGAACTTTGGTGGATACATTTCATAAATGAACGCATGTGTGGCCACGGATGACACTGAGCACTGATATTCGGAGATTTCTTCAGAACAATGGCCTCTTAACATTTCCTACTCCTTAGCACGATCAGATACTAAAAGTGCCAAGAGGAATGCCTTGCTAAAGAAGGGATGAAAAGCTTACCATATTGCGGGCGGTTGGGAGAGAAACAAGCGTCCTCTGTGAGGGCCGACCCGGAAACAGCCCTCTGCAGTGGCTCTCACACAGTCTTTATTTCATGACAACCTCCACAATGGTGACTTTTCAGCGAAAGCTTGTCAACTCCTGGTTTCCTCTCGCGTAGCTCCGTGGGTGCTGCTGTGGGCCTGGACCCCCTTGAGCTCCTTCCAACCGCACTGGTGTCTCCCACCCCAAGAAACAGGTAAGTCGAGTCTGGAGAGCCTGGCTAAGGCTAGGGAGGGGGAGAGGGGAGGGCCTTTTGATAAAACAAATGCTGGTCGTGGTCGGCTCTTCGGACAGCAAGCTGGGAAGGCCATGGCAGACACGTCAAGAGGCGCCCGGGTAAGGGTCATCATCATTAACGGTTTTGTCACAGGAATGAACCACACGTGCACGCCCTCAGCCAAAGATCTGACAAATAATGTTTGTTTTCAAACACATAGGTTTGTACCGGCTGAATCTGCCTGTGTCGCCCCCGATTTCACATGCTGACACCAAACACGTGCAGGTAGTTGGGTGGTAGGACTTTGGAAGTAGTTAGGTCATGACAGTGGAGCCCCCATCAATGGGATCAGTGCCCTTATAAAAGGGTCCCCAGGGACCGTCAGAGCAAACACTGAAACTCTGGGGCACCTTGACCTTGGGAATTCCCAGTCACTAGAACCCTGAGAAATACACTTCTATCGTTTAAGCCACAGTCTCGGAGATTTTGTTACAGGAGCCAAAAAAATGAAAATTAGGAGCCAAAACAGACTAAGACAATATGAAAATATGCCATTTACCCACTCCTCACCTGCCAACACTGCCCACGTTCTCTGGAGGATGGAAAACAGTGAGCCAAGGTTCCATGTAAAGTAAAGGCTATCAAAGTTTCCGAGCACTAAGAACTGGAAGGAACCCATGACCCTGAGATCAGAGTCCTTCAGTCTATGGAAGAAAAGCTGAAGTTCCCTGTAAATATGGGTGAAACTATCCAAGGTGGCATGGCATACTAAGTTCCCTGGGGTCTCCTGCCCTCCAGTTTCGATTTCTGTATCCCTTATCAATCAAGTGAACCCTGACATTAGCCATTAGGGAAAAGCAAATGGGAAATTCATGAGTCCAACATGGAGCTAGACCTGTTGCTTATCCACCAGCCCCAAATATTTTTTAAGATCTTCCCCAACTACTCAGTAATCAAAATATTTTGATATGCACTTAGCATGTACAGTTCATTGGGTTTTAGTTTAGTCACTGAGTTGTGCAATCCCTAGCATCCAATTCTGGAACTTACGCGTCACCCCAAAAAGAAATTTCATACCTATTAGCAGTCACTGCCACTCCATCCCCTCCACCCACCCACGTACATCAGGTCTAGGCAACCACTGAGCTCTCTTCTGTCTCTGTGGGCTTGCCTATTCTGGACATCTTATATAAAAGGAAATAGACAACATGGAGTCCTTCTGTACTGGCTTTTTTCGTGAAGCCTCAAGTTGTTAATGTAGCGTCTCAGTATTTCCTTTCTCTTTATGGCTGTATGTTATTCCTCTGTGGACTATACCGTGTTTTGTTTATCTGTTTATCAGTTGATGAATATTTCGACTGTTTCTCTTTTTACAACCATGAATAATGCAGCCACAATCATCGTTAAATTATTTATTATACTACTTGATTTTTATTTTGATGTTGGATACAGACATTGACCAGAAACTCTCTTGGCAACACTAAAATCTTAATAATATCTAACCTTAGTTCTGTTTCTTTTCTTTTCTTTTTTTGCCCAAAGGGTTTCAAATTCTTTTAGGTATATACATACCTAACAGTGGAAGCCCTGGGTCACATGGACCAAAGAGTCTATGCTGAACTTCTCGAGAATCTGCAGCTCATCGACTTTTTGGAGTTAAGAATCCCATCTGGACTGGCCTCAGATATGACCTTAACACAAGTTATTGGTCTCCACAAGCTAGCTGTTCTGGCCACCAGAAACAACAATGACATTTAAATTGGGAGTGATGACCAAAACAAAACAAACTCCAAAACATGGGTTTAAATCTCTCAAATAAGAAAACACACTTAAATTTAGTCACTACTTCCTGTTTTCATCCCAAAATTTAGACAAGGCATTCTGAACTTCAATACACGGGCATAATTGTAAAAGTGGAATGGAATGGTAAATAAGAATTGGATATGAACCTTTAATAACTCCCATATGAATTACATCTTTCAGGAATGGTAAAAGGAACACATAAGTTTCTGGATTGAAACACAATGAATTATCTCAAAGAGATCTAGATATGAACCCTGTTGAAAATCAAAGAATATCCACTGATCTTGACAAAACTAAAAACTATGTTTCCTAGAGTAACTAAGACATTTAATACTGTCCCATTCTCTATTAAGAGACCCTACTAATGCAACCATTATCAACTTATTTTAGGAGGACGGCCTGGATGGGTAAAAGGTCATTTTTGTCAAAGATTGGGGGGGGGGAGCAGCAATGGGCCTTTCCATGGTAAGTCACAGAGCTTGCTGATTTCTTTTCATTCTGAAAATTCTTTTTATTCATTACTCAGGTTGTTAGGCAGAGCATTTTCCCTGACCACAGCTGCAGAATTTTAGCCCCAAAGCCAAATAAGTAAGTGATTCTTTACAACCTCCCCGGTTTTTTTTCTTAATGTTTTATTCCATTTCAACCATAGTTTTGGTGGCTGCCTGGAAGGCACACCCCCACGGTTTTCACCTAATTTTTACAGCTTCACCTTTTCATCCCAATTTCATTAACCTTTCACCATTCCCATGCCTGCTCTATCTATATTCCCACGAGCTATCCTTTCTTTCTCTAGTCAATGAGCAGTTATTGGTTACCTCACGTATGTCAGGCATGGCTCCAAATTCTGAGGACAAGAAATGAGCCACTTCTGCCCTGAAGGAGCTCAGAGTCTAGTACAGATCATGCCAGCCCTGCACCCTCCTTCCCATTTCCATCCCAGTTACGACAACATCCTACCAAGTGTCCACATCAAAACTATCTTGAGAGCCTGTTGAGTTTGAGAGCTGGCTATCTCGATGTTCCCTGTTCCCAGGAGACCCTCTGCGACAGGATACGAACATTGATAGGAAAATCGCTTCAGAACATGAGAATGTTAAGCATCTCCACCCTCCACCCTTATTTAATAAGCTCAAGTTAGAATGATTTTATTTTCAAAGGTTTTCGTGTTTTTTAAATTTTAATCACAGCCTGTAGGTTTTTCTTTACTTTTTGGTAGAAAAAGGAAACAAGCCTATTAAAACCTGCAAATACGCACTATTTTCTGCATTACTCATCTTTCCTAAATAGTTGCAGCTGTTTCACAAGCTTTTCTCTGCAGAAAGATGGAGCCACGTCCTACCCTAGATGTTAGGTTAGAGGCCATTCGTTTTCGACAATAAGATCAGACCTGGCAAAAGGCTGGATAATGAGATTCACAAGCAATCCCTCATGAGCTGTGCAGAAAGGATGCAATACTGTAGCAGGTCATTCATCAGATCTCTGAGTGTTTACGTGCTATCAGAGCGGCCTTCTCAAGTTCTTATCAGCTTCATGGATTTCAGGTCAAATGCAGTGAAGGCACGAATCAGGTATGCATGGAGATGATTCAAGTTTAAAAGCATTTCAGTTCATCATATCAAGTTCCAAGACCCAAGCTCCAAACGTTATCACTACATAAAAGCATACACATATGTTTTCAATGGTTCTGTTCAGTGGTTCCCACCCTGTGAGTCTTAAGAGATATTTTCCAAAGTCTATGGGTTTACAGGTCCGCCAAGGACTCTGCACACTGAAGCCTGTCTCACTTACAGAACACACTATGCAGGGCAATCACTGGTAAAATAGACCATAGCCAGTTCCTGAGATCGTGTGGGCAGAAAAAGTTCCCAGTAAAAATTCAGTGAGCCAAGCGCACTTAAGACAAATTATCAAAATGGTTTAGAGAAGGATGGCGACCCCTTCTCACTTATATACTCCCAAATGGTCACCACAGAGGACACCAAATCACATTCTGTTGGATCCCCAAACAGCAAGTGCAGTCCCGCACAGTATCATTTAAGAAGCCATGAGGAAGCGATGAGAAACCCTGGTCCTCGAACCGGCGGCCACAGAGTGGCTGTGTACACTGGGGGCAAGAGTCCCCCCACCTCTAGCTCTCAAAGACTTCATTCTTGTAAAATGACTTCTGACCTCCTGTCTGGCTCCAACATTTACAGGAGCTCTAAGATCTTACATTCCCATGCTTCTGTGGCTCAGGGGCACCCAGGGGCCTCCCATGGAGGGCAGAGCTGATGAACACTGGCCCCAAAATGAGCTCCAGACTGAGTGCCTCTCCAGCAGCCAAGGCTTTCTGCTATTCACCTGAGCACCCTGAGATCCACAGGAGCTGACTGAGTTGCCCTCGATAAATACTTGTTTGGGATGAAGGGGAAGGCTGGAAAGAGTTTCAGAACCAGACATAGACCCAAGCTCTCATTTCTTAGTCGACTGAGGTGCTTAGAGATTCATAGAGAAATCTGATCATTTCTGATTCCTTCTGCAGTGAGCGTACTTCCTCTTCCTTAACCCTGCCTCTCCAAGTTCAATGGCAATTTCTACATTCTGCATTTAGTAGCAGGCTAAATAGGGTAGCTGTATTTTAATAGATTATGAGACTAAAGCTACATCTACCTCCACAGGGTGGTTCAGTTTATACATTCCAATCTCTGAACGCCGAAAGCTGGGAACGGCAGAGGTTTCAGTCCATTACGTCTGCAGGGCTGGAAGCCTGCCAAAGCTAATGGGGGGACATTTGTAGAGATAATAAATGGGCCCCTTTACAGACTTTTGCTTTAGAAGCCAATTTAAACTTACACAACTGACAAACAGAATATGATTCCCATTCTATCAAAGGGTGAAGAACTGAAAAGCAGTAATGAATTAAAGCAAAACATTCTTCCCATGGCCACTGACAGGCTAACTTACCCTCAGTGCAAGTCTGTCAGGATGGAGGTTAAGGCCATAAGACCAATTTCATAAACTGTATCCAAGCAAAGCATTTAGCTTTCAGGGTCTCAGTTTGCCCTTTCACACTGGATGCCCTATAGGCTACTTCCAGTTCTAGTGTACTCTGGGTCTTTCTCTATACAATTTTTCAATTAAAAGAATCCAGGGGAAAACAAAGGATTGGGATTACATCAAGAGAGTAAGCTTTTGCACAGCCAAGGAAACCATCAACAAAAGGAAACTCCAACCTACTGAATGGAAGAAGACATTTGCAAATGATATATCTAATGGGAAGTTAATATCCAAAATATATAAGGACCTCATAAAACTCAGCACCCAAAGAAAACATAATAATCTGATTAAAATAGGCAGGGGAGGGCACCTGGGTGGCTCAGTGGGTTAAGCCTCTGCCTTCGGCTCAGGTCATGGTCTCAGGGTCCTGGGACTGAGCCCAGTGGGAAGCCTGATTCCTCCTCTCTCTGCCTGCCTCTCTGCCTATTTGTGATCTCTGTCAAATAAATAAATAAAATCTTTTAAAAAAATAAAAAATAAAATAAAATAGGCAGGGGACCTGAACAGACTCCCCCCCCCGGAAGAAGATATGCAGAATGCCAGCAGGACATGAAAAGATGCAAAACATCACTCATCAGGGAAATGCAAATCAGGACCACAATGAAATATCACCTCACACCTGTCAGAATGGCTAGTATCAAAAAGACAAGAATTAATGGGTGTTGGCAAGGATGTAAGGAACTAAAACTGTCGGGGTGACTGGGTAGCTCAGTCGACTGAGTGTCTGGCTCAGGTCATGATCTTGGGGTCCTAAGATCGATCTGCATGTCAGGCTCCACACTCAGTCCAGAGGCTGCTTGAGATTCTCTCTCCCTTTCCCTCTGCCCCTCCCTCTGCTCACCTGCTCATTCTCTAAATAAATAAATGAAGTCTTTAAAAAAAAAAAAGAAGGGACTCCTGGGTGGCTCAGTTGGTTAAGCGGCTGCCTTCGGCTCAGGTCATGATCCCAGCGTCCTGGGATGGAGTCCCACATCGGGCTCCTTGCTCAGCAGTGAGCCTGCTTCTCCCTCTGCCTGCCACTGTCTGCCTGTGCTCGCTCCTGCTCTCTCTCTGACAGGTAAATAAATAAAATCTTTAAAAAAAAAAAGAAGGAAAGAACAGGGAACCCTTTTGCCCTGTTGGTGGGAATGTAAATGATGCAGTGATCGTGGAAGAAGTATGGAGGTTCCTTAAAAAATTACAAACAGACATACCATATAATCCAGTAATTCCAATACTGGGTATTTGCCCAAAGAAATGAAAACACTAAATGGAAAAGACAGATGCGCCCTGTTTACTGCAGCATTATTTATAAGAGCCAAGATATCAGAGCAACCTAAGTGCCCATCCACAGACGAGCGGATAAAGAAAATGAATGGATCAAGAAGGTGTGTGTGCAGGGTGCAGTAGGATGGGCCAGACAGGTGACGGGGGCGGAGAGGCACAAACTCCCCATTATAAAGTAAATAAATACGTCCTATGGGGAACATAGCCAATAATATTAAAATACTGTTGTCTGGTGATAGATGGGGACTACAGCTGTCGTGATGAGCACCACTTAACGTACACAACGGGCACATCACTAGGTTGTACACCTGAAACCAACGGAACACAGTATGTCAACTAGACTTCAATAAAAAGGAATCCGGGGAAATCACCTGAAATCGATTGAAATAATAAAATCCTAATAAGTGTTCTCCTAGCCCCTGAAACCGGAAGTCAGCAGGTCTCAGCCTGTTCACACCACCATAATGGTCCACACTTGAAGCCCTCGACTGTGAACCACAGGGGCACGCAGCTCCCTGGAGAGCATGCTGAGATGGTTTCCAAGACTTCTACGTAATGAATCTGGACATTATGAGCTAAGGCACTTTTCAAAACCTGCAGATCTGTGGCTCCATCCTTCCTCCTTGCACCGACTCCCCTCTGAACTGCACTGCTTTGGGGGACTTACCAGCTGCTACATGGGAATCGAGTGATCTTCAGGAGATATTTGCTGGCAAGTAGCTCAACTGTCTTCACCCACTGCTGCCCAAATAACGAAGTTTTCCTGTCATCAGCAAGGGTTTGACTAGGATCCCACCCTGCCCCGGCTTATGACTTCACTGAGGGGCCTGCCACTCAAGGCTCCAGTTTGCTGGAAAGGGAGCTGACCGACCCCAGTGCCCCCAGAACTAGACCTAATCGTTACGACCTTCTCACCTGCCGCTACACTTGGGGGGCATATTCTTGTCTAGGGGCCTTCCACATCCTGAAGCGCGTTATGCTTGCCCGGGGCAAGGGTTGGAGCTAAGGCACTCAGAAAGCCCTCCGGGACCTCCCCTATACTGGCAAGTGAGACACAAAGCTGAGCAAGTGCATCCATCTCCTGGAAGCAAGCAATTCACTTCTTTAACCCCAGAAGAGGATTTCTGTATCCTCTTTAAGCTTCAGAAAGTAGAAAAGGGACTGAAGGCACAAAGGGATTAAGTGACTTATCCAAGGTCATCTAATACCGTGCAGGAATCAGTCTCCTAGCTCCAAGGCCACTAAACCACATGCCATAACAATAAACACATAAATCTGATTCCAAAACACCTATTCCACACTATTTGGACATTTCTGCACAGCTCAGGATCTTACGATGTTCCCGAGGCTGATGATATCTAATCGCTGGGCACAAAACCATAATTCACACTTTAGCCTACAGCACTGTAACCAGCTTTAAAAAACAAAGTGCAGGCGCCTGGGTGGCTCAGTGGGTTAGAGCCTCTGCCTTCAGCTTGGGTCATGATCCCAGGGTCCTGGGATCGAGCCCCGCACTGGGCTCTCTGCTCCGGAGGAAGCCTGCTTCCTCCTCTCTCTCTGCCTGCCTCTGTGCCTACTTGTGATCTCTGTCTGTCAAATAAAAAATAAATAAAATTTTTAAAAAATAAAATGAAGACCATACTGGATGATATTAACATCACCTTAGCCATGGTGAAAGATTAGTGAACTTGAAGATATAGCAATGAAAACTCTATCAGCAGGGAGCCTGCTTCCTCCTCTCTCTGCCTGCCTCTCTGCTTACTTGTGATCTCTGTCTGTCAAATAAATAAATAAGATCTTTAAAAAAAAAACAAAAAACAAAAAAAAGTGCACAAATAAAACAGGAAAGAGCACTCCATTGCTACTCCTTCTTACTCCCTGGGAAGAGGTGCATAAAGAAGGTTCACCTTACCGCTCATTTCAAAAACAAAATGTTGGCAGGCCCTGGAGAGACATGTTCAACTTGCACACACAGGCTCCATGGAGGGAGCCAAAACCACATATACTGATGTCTGAAAAGAAATCCTACAGAGTAGAACAGAGTCAGAGTCAGAACTCTATCTGCACACGTGCCGAGGGCCATGAGAAGGGATGTTGACAATGACGGCCCTGGCATGCCATCAGAATCAGACTCCATTCTATTCGGTAGGGCTCCTTGTCAGACAGCAGTATATACGGCTTTCTTGCCTCTTTGAGAAGCACTCTCCCAACATTCGAGTAACCTGCCTGGCTAGGAGGTCAACCTGCTGGTGCTGCGTTCCACAACCTTAAGCTAATTTAAAGTTCACTTAGCCTTTTTTTTTCCCTTGGAAGCTAAACTATCTCAAATCATTTTTAACTCAAGTTCTTTTCGTAAACATCCCATTTCCTGACCTCAGGGTGACCTTAAGTGACAGTCCACACCAGGACACATCCGAGAGTGAAAGGGGGCCCTACTAACCATCACGCTGGGACAACAGGTGTGAGCCTGAACTGCACCAGGCCAACCAGAACAAAGAGCCCCTCTCTTACTATAATCATCTTCTGTTGAGATTCTATCAAAGAAAAAGGGGAAAATAAAAAACCACAGAACTCCTTGCCACCTCTTCCAGCTGTGAATCATCTTGAAATGGAGATGAACTGGGTGTGCTCAGATTTTTCCCAACAGCATACAAAGGCTTAATCTCATCTCAGTTACCTGGATGGCCCATGTAGGCCCATGTAGGCCCCTCAATGAGAATGTAGGTCTCCCTGAACAAGGCACTCCAGAGACAGCAATACGGCACATTTCCCAGTGCTCCCAACATCCACACTGACTGTGGACCTCATTCCTTCCATCCTCCACAGGGAAGTCTAAGAGGATATTTTTGATTCATGAAAGGGCTGTTCATAAAATCAACCATCTTTCAGGAGCACCTGGGTGGTACAGTTAGCTAAGGATCGGTCTTCAGCTCAGGTTGTCATCTCCAGGGTCCTGGGATCAAGCCCCAATCCCAACTCCCTGCTCAGTGGGGAGTCTGCTTCTGCTTCTCCCTCTCCCCTACCCACTACCCCCTGCTCCTGCTCTAATAAGTAAATAAAACCTTTAAAAAACATCAGCTGTGTGTCAACATGTTTTCTACTCCTTATCATCTAAGAGGTTTTATTTGATTCATTTACAGCTTCCCTCTTAAGATTTTTTTTTAATTTTTTTTTATTTGTTAGAGAGAGAGAGAGAGAGCACAGGCAGAGGCAGAGGGAGAAGCAGGCTCCCTGCCGAGCAAGGAGCCCGATGTGGGACTCGATCCCAGGATGCTGGGATCATGACCTGAGCCGAAGGCAGCCGCTTAATCAACTGAGCCACCCAGGCGTCCCCCCTCTTAAGATTTTTAAGAGCACAGTGATCTTATCATCTAAGAAAACACTGAGAACATTACTTCAATATAAAGTAATGTAATATTAGGTAACACCTTTTTATAAGGATTTATTTGCCAGAGAGAGAGAGAGAGAGAGAGAACACAAGCAGGGGGAGTGGCAGGCAGAGGGAGAGGGAGTAAACTCCCTGGGATCACGACCTGAGCCAAAGGCAGATGCTTAACCAACCGAGCCACCCTGGCACCCCAGGTAACGTGTTTCTATGCTTGGTTGTGGCTTCTTGATTTTGTTCATATATCTAAGAGAAGATCTTACCTTATATATGGGTATATACATGGAAGATATCATAAGTTATAATACCTTATGACAGGCAAAACCAGGGAATTCATTTTATTCTACTTGCAATTAAATAATTTCATAGAAAACCACAACCTTAATCCCCCCCAAGAAGTAGGATGTACAATTAATTTCATCCTTTAGTACTTTATGTTTGCTTTCAATCCTGTTACCGTATTCCTTCACACGATCGAGTGCTCTTGAAAAATTATTACATCAGTTAAGTTCGCCTCCTCAGAGAAAGGTTATGACCCTTTTATACCCTGTGGGGCTTTTGCCCCTAGTTCCTATTTTTCTTATATTTCTGTTAAGTTACAGTTCTCACAGAACCATCATTATTTACATGAGATAATTCAAGTCTGTCTTAAATGATACTGAACTTGTAACCTTTAGACAGTGAGCTAAGCAATGAAACCTAATATTATGATGCAGCTGGTTAAAAAAATTACAGGAAAACCTAGTCAAGGCTGTCAAAATATTTTTCAAGTGCTTCGCTTACATAGTAACTTACAACAGTCATAATTAATTCCTTGGTTTTGCATATCTTAAGGTACTGTAATTTAGGACCCCTTCCACCTGCATACCTATGTGTAAGGTAGGATTCTACACTTGGATATATGAATAAAATCAAAAAGCCACGTCGAAGTAGGGGCGCCTGGGCAGCTCAGTGGGTTGAGCATCTGACTCTTGGTTTTGGCTCAGGTCAGGATCTCAGGGTCATGGGATCGAGTCCTGGGTCCGGTTCCACACTTGCACACAGTTTGCTTGGAGCTCGCTCACTCTCTCTCTCTACCCACCCTCCCATACATGTGCATGCACATGCACACTCTGTCTCAAATATTTAAATTAATTCTTTAAAAAAAAAAAGAAGCCATGTCAAAGTAATAAAAAAGTGTCGACCACCCAATATTATATTACTCTATACTGAAGACATTTTCTCAGTATTTTCTTAGATGATAAAAGTACTATGCTCAATCCATGGAGCTATTTTCTTCAAAATGTATTTAAATTGGATTTAAAAACCCAGTATTTACAAAGCTTTTTTCTCAGGATAAATCATTCTCTCTGCATATGATATGAACATTTAAATGAGAATTCTTAAACAGCAAGTAACTAGTTAGACATACAGGACTGGGTATTTAATTATCCTAAGGGATTGGGGAAAGACAGAGGTTGAGAACTGGGGTTTAAATAAATCATTTCAACAGAAAATTGTTTAGTGACCTATGAAACATTCAACCAAGGAATGTGGAGTCGAGCACTCACGGCCCAGCTGCGACTAATATTACTATTAACAACCCACCATTCAAGAGGCAGATCAAAATAATTAACACTCAACTTGATAAAAAAAAGGCAAAATTACTCCCATATGATTGCTTTTAAAATACGCAAGTTATGTCAACTAGCTGATTACTTAGTTAAAAATGAAAGTTGACAAGGTAGATTGAGTGGAGGTGGGAGGTCAGGTCTCTCAAGCCAGTACATATGAAAATAAAATTTCAAAGTCAAGTGTCTTCTTACCAAATGCTTTAAAACAAAAACAGAAGAGCTCCTCAAAACCCACCCACATCGCTCCAAAAATAAGCTTTTGCCCGGAGAAGAGAGAATATGCAATCTGAGGTTTTTGTTCACCTTGGCGGCCACAGCAGCAAAATCTGTCCCCAGAATTTTCTGGTAAAGTCAACAATCTGTTTTGTCTTTTACTGTTAACCCAAAACAAAACATGGGTGGAAGGGAGAGAGGAAGGAGCTGTTTTGCAAAAGTCGGTTAAGAGTTCCGGCATCGGGGCGCCTGGGTGGCTCAGTGGGTTAAGCCGCTGCCTTCGGCTCAGGTCATGGTCTCAGGGTCCTGGAATCGAGTCCCACATCGGGCTCTCTGCTCAGCGGGGAGCCTGCTTCCCCCTCTCTCTCTCTCTGCCTGCATCTCTGCCTACTTGTGATCTCTCTGTCAAATAAATAAATAAAATCTTAAAAAAAAAAAAGAGTTCTGGCGTTGTTTTTATTTGTTGGAAAAGGCAATTTTCTAGAGAACCACTTGAAATAAAGCAGCAAACAGCTAGACATGGCGCACGGGGAAGTTGGTCATTTTAGCTCATCTTCCGTTTTGCTGCCAGTTGGGAGCTCAGTTTTTCCTAACTTCTTTGTTCCAGAGGGACAGTTCCATCATCTCTACTTTTCATCCAGGATCACATTTCCAGGCTTACTCAAGAGATGCTTTCAGTGTTTGAGTTGTAATAAGCCCTTCTGCTCCTTAGATGTTCTTTGGCCTCCAGAAGCCACTTGCAGATTTAACTCATTTCCCTTCCAAGGATTGAATGACCACTAGCTCAGTAACGATTTGAGGACCTAGTTCTACACTCAGAAAAATTCCACCGAACTGCTAACCAAAAGAGATGTTCTTTTTAAGACTGTAGCTCTGGGTGGACGGGGGGTTTGCTTGAAGCAAAAAGGAAGTTTCAATTACTTTGTTAAGTGAAGCAGAAAAATTAAGTGAGATCCAAGCAAACTTTATTAACTATGACAAGCAATCCTTAATGCTTTTGTTCCGTGAGTGCTCTGAAACCTTTGCTAAAATATTTGAAAAATTCATCAAGCTATGCCATCTCAACGTAGCTGCCCTGTGTCTGGACGGGTGTGCATGTGTGCTCTTACACACATCTGAAATTAGTCTTTAGAAGCGAGTTCCCATTCATCGTTTCAGGAGCGCATTAGGAAATGAAGTCAAGTCCTAAGCCGCCTTCCTGTTCAAATATAAATGTAATTGGAAACTATGGTAAATTTAAAACTGTTAATTAAAAGCCTACTTTAATTCTTGACTTTTAGGCCTAGACTGGCCTCACGATCTCTTCTTTTCAGGGTCTGTCAAGAGCAGTGGAACAAACAAGACAGGGCATAACCACCAAGTGCTAAGCAGCAGCTCCGACTCGGTTATGTTCTTAGGGAGAATATGCAGTCCTTTAAATCACGGTGTTCATGATTTTCAGTGACTTTCAGTTTCAGGGCTGAAAACTCTCCCTCTCACACACATACACTCCTACAAATTCTTCTGCTTTACCCAAATCACTGTTGCCTTTTGGGACAAGTCAGCAGCCTCCCCTGCCCCAAAGCTATAACGAGCTCACAATTTGTCATCTCAAGCTCATCAAATAAAAGCCTGCAGCCATCACTTCTAACTACAAATAAAGCCATCTTTATACGAGAGGCTTGTCCTTAATGGGTGCATCAATTCTATCAAACAGGTGTATCAATTCTTGGATGGGGGGGGGGGAGGATGTTTGAGTTGATTTCTCTTTTTCCAAATTGTTTACTACAAGGAACCTTAGGCCTCTCGACCAGTCACCATGTTTCTCCTAGGAAAAGGCAATTAACTCACCCAACAGACATTGAGGCCCCAAGACAAGAAATTTACTTCCCGGGACATTCTAAAAGTCATTCTAAAATTGAGCCAAGGGGGCTGCAGGTGATTTCACAGAAATGACTGCTGTTCCTACCCTAAATGAGCGCCCAAACACCAAGCTGCTGCACCCAGACCTGGACTCCACAGCCTGGAAGGGGTTACATGAAACCCAAATTTTGCTTTTAAATTTCAGAAAGTCTTTTTGTTTTGTAATATACACCCAAGGGTATATATTAAGGGTAATCATAACATCCTAGGGTTCATTTTCTAGAAAGAAATCTCCTGACCGCTCCGAAGTTCAACACTTAGAACCCGCTCTCCATCTACACCTACTAGTGACCAGACCCCTCCCCTCCAATCAGCTTCAGGGTTGCTCCTGGTAGCCACAAGTCTGAGATGCTCGCAGAGAAAACACCAGAAGATGCAGTTTCCGGTTCAATAATAGCATCTACTTATTAGCTCACTCAGAATTCTCCCAGTTTCTAAAATTTCCTGGAAATGATTAAAAATCAAGACACAGGACATGAAGGGACATGTTTCCCTCCCTCCTCCTCTCCCTCTCCCAGACACAAACACACACCCCAAAAGTAAATTATAAGTTTTCCTAAATGGCAAAATTTGGTAAAAGATTACTGCTCTACTGCCACATGTCAGAGAAAAACAGCTATGGTCTCCGTTCACTGATAAAGAAACCACTATCCCTTCATCGTTCCCGAGGAAGACTGCATTACTGAAAAATCTGGTTGCTGACAGCTGTCTTTACAAAGATACCTTGCATCTCCTAAAATACTTATCTGACCCTCTGTTTTACAATCTACTTAAAAGGTTCTCCTGAAGAAACACAGATCCTCATTCTGGGACAACAAGTTATTATTAAAGGCCACAGACACCAAGATGCATGTCATTTACTTTCCTAACACACAGTTTTGTCTCCTGGACCATTAAACATTCTTTCCTAAGAATGGCCAGTGGAAGCCATTTTTCAAAAAGGCTTGTTTCCTGGTTGGATCGGAGCTAAAATGGGGCCTGAGGGTGGGGGCAGTGAAAATGCAAAGCTTCACACAAGGTGGTTTGCCCTGCTGGGGTTTGAGTGTTTTTGTTCGGAGCGCGCGTGTCCTCGGCGCACAGTTGGAACAGTGCTCTTGGAGGAGAGTCATGCCAACTTCTAAAAGAGGATCCTCTCAAATTCCCTTCCTATTCTTATCAAATCCTTTCCCACTAGGCCACTGTCTACTCTTAGGAAGGTTCACCTGCCTCCTCCGTAGCTGAAAGTAGAACAAAATGATAATTCCCTCCTCCCCGCCCCATGACTCAAGAGGTTAAGCTCAACTAATACACATAATTGCCGAACTGAAGTTTTGCAAAGCCCTTTGATAAGGTCTCTGGTACAAATTAGGAACATCTTAGGCATTTGCTTAAGAGCAAGCACATGTCTTAGGAACTGTTGCACTGGCTGCTTGTCACTTTTTGAAAGTTGCCGGGATATTTTAGATAGCCAGCTTTAAAAGTTCAAAGCAATTTTCAATATTCTCCTCCTGTGTGGCTTATAATATCCTACTGTTGGACAACATTGAAACTGAATGACCCGATGGGCTTCACTTTTGAATTTTTGCGGCTGCTGGAGGGCGGGGAGGGTGTGCTGCAGCTCAGAGGGCCCTGAGCTCCTGGGGGAGCCCCATTAACAGTTACTGGGACTTTCTCAACTTCTATGCCAGGCCCTCGGGGACGGCAATCCAAGGAATGTGGGAGAAACTGTTCACTCCCACTTACTTTCTGACTGCAACAGGCATGTAGTCGATTGCAAGTACAAGCATTCCTTACCAGATGCTCGCCCGCAGATAAAGAAGAGCTACGAAGAATCAAAGCAGTTACCTGGCACACAGATTTCTATAGCATTAGTAGGAAAGGAAAAACACAACTGGTCCGCTAAACCTTCTACTATTTTTCCCCCCTTTGACACTTCACAGAGCCTCAAGTTGTTGGCTCCTGGACAGGAAAACAAAAGGTAGTGAGAAAAGAGTACGTTTCTGATGAGTAATACGACAAGAATTTATTCTGATTTATCTGCTTTACATGTTTTTTTTTTTAATTAATTCTATGGTCAGGTTAATAAAAGAAGAGCACCCAAAAAAGCACAACGACAAAAAAAAAAAAAAAAAAAGGACAACAGCACAAATAAGCTCGATTAGTTAACAGGGACAGGTATGTATCAAAAAGGTAGGGTAATTCTGGGGTGTCTGGCTCTTAGTTTCAGCTCAGGTCATGATTTTGGGGTCATGGGATCGAGCCTCATGTTGGGCTCTGCACTCAACACGAGTCTGCTTAAGACTCTCCCTCTTCCTGCACTGCTCCCCTCATGCTCGCTCTCTAAAATAAGTAAATAAAACCTTAAAAAACAAACAAACTAGGGGCGCCTGGGTAGCTCAGTCGCTGGGCATCTACCTTTGGCTCAGGTCATGATCCCAGAGTCTGGGATCAAGGCCCACATCTGGCTCCCTGGTTAGCAGGAAGCCTGCTTCTCCCTCTCCCACTCCCACTCCCCCTGCTTGTGTTCCCTCTCAAATAATAAATAAAATCTTTAAACAGAAAACACAGAGTAATTCAATCGTCATTAATATCAGTGTGGAAGTTCACTCAGTGAACCCTGAGTGTCTATTAATGTCGCAGGCAGGCCGAGATCATGATCTGAGCTGAAACCAAGAGCCAGACACCCCAGAATTACCCTAGCTTTTTGACACATACCTGTCCCTGTTAACTAACCGAGCTCATTTGTGCTGTTGTCCTTTTCTTTTTTGTTGTTGTTGTTGTCGTTGTGCTTTTTTGGGTGCTTTTCTTTTGTTAACCTGGCTGTAGAATTCATTTTAAAAAACTGCATGTAAAGCGGATATCAGAATTAATTGTTGTTGTATCCCATTTTGGGTATTGATCAGAAATGTACTAATAGCTTGGAGCTTGGGTTACAAAGTCCCTGCCCTGAGGAAGCTTCCAGTCCGGGGCTTCCCATGACCAGGGCTCAGGGGCAAAGAGTAAGCGGTCCTCTGACAAAAATGAGGTTGCAGGAAGTCAGACATCAGAGAAAAAGGTCACGGAGGTTCTCCAAGGCCCCATTTTGGCACCTCTAGCAGAGGCGCGGCAGGGCAGAATACACTCACCTTCTTTCAAGTTCACTTGCCTCTGTAGCAGTCAGCAGCAGGCCCAGCTAATGAGGGAGAATGAGCAAAAATCGGGAAGGCCACCACCAAGGTGAGTGAGTGGGCGGCCAAATGACACCTCTCATCACAGGGAAGGACTGCTGCTGGGCCCCCAAGATGTCAATCTCCACTCAGAAAGCAGGTTGGTGGCTGCCTAGGCCTGAGAGACGAGGAATGGAGACTGATTGCTGAAAGGTACAAAGTTTCTTCTTGGGGTGACAAAGAAGTTCTAAACAGACTGTGGTGATGGCCACACAACTCTGGAAACATCCTAAAACCACTGAATTGTACACTTGGAATGAGTTTTATAGCATATGGCTTATATTTCAATAAAACTGGGGAAGAAAAAGCCACCAATCTATCTTACCGTTGTGGCTGCAAGTGCCTGGCATGATGAGGAGGGATTAGGAAAGACCAAAACCTCCCCCCACAGCCCTACTCTTTCTACAAAAGGGTAATTCGATTGTATCCAAAGTACCATGTTATTCTACAACTCAGCAACACTACGGAAGAGACTTTCTAGAGAAGGGCTGGGGCGGTGGGGAGAAAGAAAAGAAAAAAGAAAAAGTCACAGGAAGGTAGAAGCCCAGTTGGAGAGACAGGGAAAGAAGAGAGAAATAAAATGTGCAAAGTCACAAAGAGTATGGCCAGGGTGAACCCAGCTTCTTTGATCATGGAAACCTTTAAAAGTTTGGAAGTGGAAGTACCCAAAATGGGGGGGGGGGGGAGCGGGGGGGGGATGCCGAGAAGGGCAAACAAAAGCAACCTACAGTTGGTTACACATGTTGGGAGGAAACAAGTCAATCTGCCTCTAGGACCTTGAGAACAAACCAGTGACCCTTCTTGGGCTTCCACTTCCAGTCTTCAAATGCACTGTGATTCCTAATTATGCTCAAATCCTTTCCCATTAATCAAGCAGAGCCCTTAAAGAACCAGGAGCTCTTCATGGCAGGGCTATCAGATTCCACTCTAAGTTCCCAATACAGAAATTTGCTAAGAAAGTCACTCAACGGGCATACAGATGGCATATAAATGGGCTAGCATTTCATAGGAGATAACAAAACCCTCCAAGTATCCACAGGGTTTTAAGACCTTGGCAAAACCTTTGACAAACTTTGTTGGTTTAGGCTGTAAAAACTCCCCAGGAACCTGCAGGTTTGTTATGAAACTGTTGCAGTCTATTACGAGACTGTATATTTTTTGCTGCCTGGTTGGCCAATATCATCTAAAACAAGTAATATAAACACTTCCACATACTGCATAATAAAGTGTCTTCAAAGCTTCTGACCATTTCAGACCTCAATTTGTAAATATCATCTATCATGCATGACAAAGAATCTCACAGGATTAATACGATCATTGAAATCCTGCCAACATTTGTGTATTGTGGGATTACAGAAACCCAACTACCCACCCCTGGTATGTGTATATGTAGTAGTCCACAGCTTTCTGCTTTGTTAATGTGTCCTCAAGAAAATAATTTTAATGGAAGCAGTTCACAGTAAAGATTTCCCCAAGAACCAAAAGAAACATGGTAACAAGACGGATAGAGGCATTTTTTGTAGATTTATACCAAAGGGTAGCTTAAGGAAAATGCAAAAATCTGCCCATCTATTGTGGTGACCAGATTCTCAAAAACAATTTCTTCATAATCATAGGCTAAATATCATTTTTTTAAAGGAAAAAAACCACTGCCACTAAAAAAAGAAAGTTTACTAGGAAACCACTTTACAGCTGAGGCAATTTCCATTTCTGAAGAATATTAACTGGAGAAAACTACAAGTAGTTACACATTCTTGAAAATGGCCCACTTGTACTTAGGAATACCACTGTCCTTGGCCTTTTAGCAATCCAATTCCCAAGCTCTCTTCAGGAGAGCAAAGCCTCCCTTCTTTCTTTTGCTTTCCAGCCATTGAAAAGCGGACCCTTTCCCCTCACCCCCCAAAGAATGAGAAATGCTAACCCAGGAAAGCAAGCAGTGGCTCTAACTGGTGCGACTATTAAATAACAAGTGCCTAGATTTGAACTTTCCTTCATATTGTCCATTATAACGGTCCTTAAAATATTTTATTGGTCCAGTTACTGGTCTAATCCCCTCCGTAGCTGCAGGGGATTATGCCGTTGAGTTTGCAACAGTAAAAACTCATTTAGGAAGGGAGAGAAGAATGTAACTTGAAATCAGACGGAGAGAAATGGCCCCTCTTCAAATTTCCCAGCACAGCTCTGAGAGCTGTCCTATAGCCAAGTCTCCCCGGGGTTCTCCTAATCCTCGGCAGCCACTGAAGAGAGCCAGGATGAAACTTTTTTCTGAACAAAGAGAACTGAAAAGGGCCAAGTCTCAAAGTCACAGGCTCCCAGCTCGCCATTGGCTCAAAGCCAAGGAGCAGCCCACATGCTCGGGCCCACAGCCCTGCAGCTGATGGACAGACAGCAGGCCCGGAATGGGGGATGGGGGGGACAGGGAGAAGCCACACATCTGACCCTGGGGCCCTCTCCCGCCACCTAGAGACAGCTCCCCAGGGGCACAGGGCTGTCTGCTCCTTGCCAGTGGCATTTCCCACTCCCCGGCCACCCGGCCCTGAGCTGCCCACGCAGGCCCCCACCGCCCAAATGCGCGTCCAGGCCAACAGGGCCTTCCCACCTTGGTGATGGAATCCTTCCCACCTGGATGATGGATCTGGCCCCAGGATGCTTGCGAGGGCCCCGACCGCCCGGGCCCTGTCTGCTTGCGCTCGCTGCTGGCCATCTGGAAGGGTTCTCCAGCCCTTCCATGCATGCTCCCCTGCCTCCTCGAGGAGCTGGGGGGGAGGGGGTAGGTGACCATCTCGGCCTTTGTCTGCTCCCCACCAGGGACACTGACTGGTGAGGCCTGGAGCCTGCGAGGATGAGAGCAGACAGCGGTGGCATGCTCTTTCTGGAAGGGAGGGCCTTCAACCTGAAAGCACCTGGACGAGCTGCTTTGTTCTGTTTTCCTGGCACTCACAAGATCCCTGTCGCCCAGACTCCAGGCGGGCGGTCCCCATCCTGGACTTTTCCTCCGTTTCCTTTGAAAAGCTGCTGGTTTCTTTACTAGCATGGGCACCTATCTCCAAGGTCCTCAAAAGCCTGGGGAAGGGAGGCATTCAAGAAAGAGAGGAAAAACATACCCAAGGAAACTAATCTACACCAGGACTCCTCCAACTTGGGATCATGACCTCCAAAGGAACTGGAGAGAATTTCAAGGGGGTCAGAGGCCCTGCAGCCCAGAGCCCAAGACCTCCCAACATCTGTTGTCAGTGAGGGCAGAGAAGCGTTTTTAATACAATTTCCTCTCCCCCATCACCACCGAAATGCTTTTTCTGGCCCCTAGGTCTACCCAGGACCTCCTGCCACATGACCTCATCTCTCATTACTATCCGAATCATTGCCTCGTTACATTGTCCCGTATTGTTCATTTCCCTCGGTAGTAGGACTAAAGTAAGAATTTAAGTTTTAAGAGGAATTCTTCCCATTTCCTGCCTTCGAGCATATTATCTGTATTAGCTCTTCTGATCATCACAATTCTAGGAGGTAGGTACCTAACTATTATTTTACCTCCTTCTACACATGTGAACCCTGGAACAGTCACTAAGGAACTTGTCTACGATCGGAGCTAGTAAGTGGCAGGAAAGTTCCAGAGCCTATGCTGTGAGATAGAATTCTCATGCCATACAATTCACCCATTTAAAGTGTGCGACTCAATGGCTTTTAGTGCATTTAGAGTTGTGTGACCATCACCACAAAAGTACCCCCGAAAAGAAACTCCATACCACAGTCATCACGTCACTTCCTAGGTCCTAAGCAGCTAGACGGCAGTCACTGCTCCTACACACTCTGGATTTGCCCATTGTGGACCTTTCCTTAGAACTGGAATCATACAGCGTGTGGTTCAGAACCTATAATCTTTTTTTTTTTTAAGATTTTATTTATTATTTATTTGTCAGAGAGAGAGAGCGCGAGAGCGACCACAGGCAGAGTGACAGGCAGAGGCAGAGGGAGAAGCAGGCCCCCTGCCGAGCAAGGAGCTGATGTGGGACTCGATCCCAGGACGCAGGGATCATGACCTGAGCCGAAGGCAGCTGCTTAACCAACTGAGCCACCCAGGTGTCCCCAGAACCTATAATCTTAACCACCACAGGACACTGAGGAAGAGGAAGATGTCCACTGACAAATCTCAAACCCTCAAAATAGGGGGTTTGAGATATATCATATAATATAGATATGGCTTGGCCTTCCCCAAGCCAAATCTATATTATAACCAACAATTTCTCCCCACAACAGGAGACCTGTGCACGTGCTTCTGTTGTTGGCCAGAGGTGAGATCTGCCAGTGGGGGCGGGGTGGGGGGTGCTGGAGCCCTTGGGGTATTAGTAGGGAGACAGCATGGCCCAGGAAAATGAGCCCAGCCTCTAGAGTCGGGAAAACCTGTGTTCACCTCCCGCGCTGCTGACGGTAACATAAAATGGTGTACAGCCACCGTGGGAAACAGGCAGCTCCCCAAAAAGTTAAACATAGAATTGCCATATGAACTCCTAGTTACAAGTACAGGGTTGACCCCTGAACAACGTTGGGGTTAGGGGCACTGGCCCCCACGCCCCACCAGCCCCACCAACGCAGTCAAAAGCTGCTGAATACTAGATATCCTGACAACTTAACTACTAATAGCCTACTCTTGACCAGAAACCTCACTGATAACACAAACGGCCAGGGGCACCTGGGTGGCTCAGTGGATTAAGTGTCTGCCTTCAGCCCAGATCATGATCCCCGAGTCCGGGTCCAGTGAAGGCTCACAGCAGCACTATCTGCAATAGCCAAAAGGTGGAAAACCAGTGTCCGCCAAATGACAAATGAAAATGAAAAACATGGTATGCCCATACAGTGGAATCATATTCAGCCATAAAAAGAAATCAAGTGCCAAAGATGTAACAGTTGGGGATGAACCTTGAAAACATGCTAAGTGACAGAAGCCGGGCCTGAAAGGTCAGATGTTGTAGGATTCCATTAACACGCAATATCCAAGACAGGCAAAATCCATAGGGACAGAATGAAGATTAATAATTGCCAGTGGCTGTGGGGTGGGAGATGAAGAACGGTTGCTTAATAGGTGCAGAATTTTACTTCTGAGAGGACGAAAATGTTCTACAATTAGAGTGTTGACTGTTGACAGTTACACAGAAACGCCACAGGACTGTACCCTTTAAAATGGCTGAAATGGCAGATTTTCTGTTATGTGAAATTTACCTCAATAAAAAACTAAATAGGGGCACCTGGGTGGCTCAGTGGGTTAAAGCCTCTGCCTTCAGCTCAGGTCATGATCTCAGGGTCCTGGGATCAAGCCCAGCATGGGGTTCTCTCCTCAGCAGGGAGCCTGCTTCCCCCTCTCTCTCTCTGCCTGCTTGTGATCTCTCCCTTTTTGTCAAATAAATAAAATCTTTAAAAAAAATTTTTTTAATTTTTTTTAAACTAAATAAATAAATAAAGGAGTTTTAAAAAAACGGGACATCTGGGTGGCACAGCTGGTTAAGCGTCTGACTCCTGGTTTCAGCTCAGGTCATGATCTCAGGGTCCTGGGATTGAGCCCCGTGCCAGGCTCCAAGATCAGCAAGGAGTCTACTCAAGTTTCTCTCTCCCTCTCCCCCATCCTTCTCCATGTTCGCTCACATTCTCTCTAAGATCAATTAAGTAAATCTTAACAACAACAAAAAGATGTTAACGCTTTAAAAAAAAAATTACAAAAGAAAATCCTGAGGGGTCTGGGTGGCTCAGTCAGTTAAGCCTCTGCCTTAAGAGCTCATGTCATGATCTCAGGGTCCTGGGATAGAGCCCCATGTCCTGCTCCCCACTCAGCAAGCAGTCTGCTTCTCCGTCTCCCTCTCCCCCCGCCCCTCCCACCAGTCTTGCAATCACCTGTGCACTTACGCTCTAATAAATATAAAATCTTTAAAAAGAAAAAGGAAAAATCCTGGGGCAGCTGGCTGGCTCAGTTGGTGGTGTGTGACCCCTGGTCTCATGGTTGTAAGTTTGAGCCCCACGCTGGGGGTAGAGATTTCATTTAAAAATTTTTTTTAAATTCTGGGTTCGAAGCTCATGCTGCTTGATCCCACACAAGTGGCAGACGTTGCAGTTCCATTAAGTGCAAAATAGATTTAACCATGTTTTTGTGAGAATTAAGGAGGGAACACATGGAAATCAGTACTGATACACAGAAAGTTCTCAAGTAAGAGAAGCCATTGGTGAGCCAAGGATCAAAACCACCGCCCTCACTCTGAGCAAAGATACCAGCTCCTATTCTCTACCAAAAACAGTGACATTTCTGTCAACATTTCTGCAGACAGCAGAGTGGTCCTAAGTAGCAAATCCTTTCACGGAGGGAGGCTCCATGCAAACAGGACTGCTCTGACCTGGAGACTGGAGAATCTAGAATTTTCTCTACAAAACCTTTTAAAACGTCAGACCCCACCTCCGAGGACCCATTCCCAGTCAAGCACAGCAGCCTCATAAATTTGATGTAGCTTCTGGATGGCAAAAAGTTTTAAAGCTAAGAATCTATCTCAGCCAAGGCTTCCAGAGAATAGCAGAGTCACTCCGAGCCCAAAGCATTTTTAGGGAGGGGGGTTAGAGGGAAGGATACACAGAAAACGGAGCGTTTGTAGGTTGTGAGGAACCCTTCCCTCCAAACAGAAAATAAGGTACTTCTTTCCCAGAACAGAAGGGCAGCATGTTGTTGTTGTTGTTGTCATCGTCAGAGTGCTTGTCTATATATTTATATGCAATGTGAATGTCTATTTTTGAAAACAAATTCCTCTCTAAGGCGTTGTTTTCCCTTTGAAAATGAGTCTTTAACATGATCGAAAGTTTCCCTGGGAAGAAATGGTTTCTATAATCCATAAGGGGAAAAATGCACAGAAGAGAGATGCAGACACCACTGAATCCAGGCCTGCGAAAATCCATGCCAAGCTCTGGATAGACTGCTTCTAATATGCTTCCAATGACTCTTGTGAAGACCGTTCATCAGAGGGCCCAAATAGGCAGCCAGCCCTAGTCCTCCTGCCTCCAAGGAAGCCTCCTCACCCTTCGGCACTGGCCAATGCTTCATCACACCAGCAGCTTTCAGTAAGCATGCTACCTGCCCCCCGCAAGCTACCCAAGAGGCCCCTGGTGAGTGGACAGTCTGGTGAGGAGAGCTGTGGTCAGGGACCCGTGGGTGGCAGCATTTCGGGCAGCACTGACAAAGGAGGTCATTTGTGAGAAGCTACTATTAGAATGAAAGAGACCTACTATGCTCAGGAATGCATCAAGGAGAGGCTCCGGGACGGCTCAGTCGGTTAAGCACCTGAGTCTTGGTGGTTTCAGCTCAGGTCATGATCTCTAGTGTCCTGAGATTGAGCCCCAAGTCCGGCTCCGAGCTCTGCACAGAGTCCGCTTGTCCCTTGCCCTCCCTCTCTGTTCCTGCCCCCCTCCATGCTCCAACACTCCCCAGGCATGCTCTCTCTCTCTCAGAAAATAAAATCTTAAAAAAAAAAAAACACGTCAAAGGGTAGTCATGAGTCTGCTAGGCTCTAATGCTCATTTTGAAAATGTGAATTCGTGCCAATGTGATTAATCTCTTAGGAAGCCATGAGCATGTGAATTTCACATTCGCTTCCTCATACCGTATTTGTAGTATTTATGGATTTCCTAATCACCTAGCATGTGCAAAACTACGCTATTGTTCTTAATTAGGTTCCTTAGTTCTCAAATGCACCCCCAGTCAAGTTTTTTAGTGCCATACCCTAACCCCAATCTTCCCACACCTGTGGTTTTATTGCCCGATTTTGCAGAGCACAGTGATCTTCAGGAATGAATATGTTGTGTTACAACAGGACTGACTGTACTTTCCTGCAATGTCTGTGCAGTCGACGGGGTAAGTGCTGGTTGCACACTTAGTTGATCACTAACTTTATACCTGCCCTTTCACCAGAACTTCAGGTTAATAAAGTGAACCCTTCGGCAAACCCAGGAGAACACATACCAGGCATGGTCTACCCAAGACCCTATGTATCTAAGCGGGAGAAGTAACCAAAAATCACACTTTTCCAGCTGCCAATCAGAAGCGGCCAAGTCCACGTCTGTCACAGGAAGAAACCGTATTAAGTACAATAAGAAAACAACCCCATTTTAAAAATGGGGCAAAGACCTGAGCAGGTATCTCAAAAGAAGATCTACAGCTGGGGGCCCCTGGGTGGTTCAGCTGGTTAAGCGTCTGCCTTTGGTTCAGGTCATGATCTCAGGGTCCTAGGCAGGGAGTCTGCTTCGGTCTCTCCCTCTTCCCCTCCCCAGGCTTATGTTCTCTCACAAGCTGTGCTATCAAATAAGTAAATAATGTTAAAAGAAAAAAGATCTACAGATGGCATATGAGAAAATGCTCCACATCATAGGTCACTGGGGAATCGCTGGTGAAAACAATGATATACCACTGCCCACCTATGACAATGGCCAGAATCCAAAGCAATGACACCATCAAAGGTGCTGGTGATGTGAAGCAAAAGGAACTCTCATTAGTCACTGGGGGGAATGCAAAATGGCACAGCCACTTTGAAAGACAGCTTGGAAGTTTCTTACAAAACTGAAGATACTCATGCTCCTTGGTATTTATCCAAATGTGCTAAAAATTTATTCTGCACAAAAACCTGCACACAGATGTTTATAGCTTTGTATGGAATTGCCAAAACCTGGAAGCAGCCAGCAGAGCCTTCGGAAATGGGAGAAAAAACCGTGGCAGTCCAGACAATGAAATATTACTTGGGTCTAAAATGAAGTGAGCTCTCAAGCCTTGAAAAGACACGGAGGAAGCTTAAATTTCTTACTCAGTGACACAGACCAAACTGAAAAAGTTACATACTGGATGGTTCTTACTATAGGACGTTCTGGAAAAGGCAAAACTGGAGCCACTAAAAAGATTAAGTGGTTGCCAGGGGTTGTAGGGAGGGAGGAATGAACGGGCAGAGCACAGGTGATTTTCCAGGCAGTGGAACTCCTCTGTGTGATATGTGTGATAGTACAGTGATGGACACAAGTCATTGCACATTTGTCCCAGCCCACAGAAAGTACGTCACCAGGAGTGATCCCTAATATAAGGAATGGACAAGGCTACATCAGTGTAGATCCGTCCACTGTAACAGATGTCCCACTCTGGTGCAGGATGTTGACAAAAGGGGAGGCTGTGCGGGAGGTCCATAGGAACTCTTTGTACTTTCTGCTCAAATTTGTTAGGAGCCTAAAATTTCTCTAAAACCTAATGCCCATTAAAAATATTAAGACCTCTTAAATCAAAGTTAAAAGTTAAAATCAAAGTGGAAAGTTAAAAGCCCTTTCAGAAACATGCACACTCATCACTGTGACAAGGCAACATGAGAATTCTCTCCAGAGAACTCAAAATACACAAGGAATTGCACTTTAATATGTCCAACTGAACCCACTATCTGGGGCAAATGGCCATGCACAAGATAAAATGTAGAAGGCCTAACTCATTGTGACAATTTTGACTCCTGCATAAAAGGGAGCTACACAATCTTTCTGTTTCTCTTTCTTTTCCACGGCGAGAACAGCACTATCCAATTTTTAAAAGTTAAGCCTGTCTCAGGGATCCCTGTCACACAAACTCTTGTCCTTCAGCTGAAGACCAGAGTGGGACCATAACCTGCTGTTAAATCTCCAGTGAATTAAAGTTCTTTCTTT
>RCUC01114014.1:0-26072 GCA_003697995.1 Taxidea taxus jeffersonii | reverse complement strand
TTATATACCTTCACGTCTTGTGTCAAAGACTAATTGACTGTGAAAGTATATTTCTGGGCTCTCTTCTGTTACATTTATCTGTTTTTGTGCCAGTTCCTTACTGTTCTTACTATAGCTTCGTAGTGTGGTTTAAAATCTGGGATTAATACCTCCAGTATTGTTTCTCAAGATGGGTTTGGCTTTGAAGGGCCTTCTATGGTTCCACAGACACTTTAGGATTCTTCGACTTCTATGAAAACCACTGTGGGTGTTTTGATCAGGACGGCATTGAATCCATAGACTGCTCGGCGGGGAGACCACTTAGTAATACTCTCCAACCTTTCATCACCTTGGTTGGTTACATTGATTGCCAGGTAGATTTTTGGTACAGTTGTAAATAGAATTGTTTAATCTTCTCAGTGTACAAAATCACGTCAGATTTCTGATGCTGACCCCTGAAACTTAATTTACTGGTTCTGACTTTGGTGTCTTTAAAGTTCTATGTATATACTGCTCTTTCATCTGCACATAGCTTGTTTTTCCTATTTTTTTTTTTTTGTCTGATTGCTGCAGCTAGGACTTCAGTACTATGTTGAGTGAAACGGGACTGTGGACATCATTGTTGATCTCCAAATAAGAGCTTTGTTGTCTCCTGGAGTAGGACAATTATTTGTTAAATGTGTACTTTATTATACTGTTTCTTCTGAAACTCAAAGTGGGCTATCTCGTGCATTCACTTTGAATCTTGTCACTTTCTGCATCTCTTGAGATGGGGTTTTTTATGCTTCTGTAATTCGAGTATGCGTAATGTACAGTGTTCGGTCTCAAGTGTGCAGTAGAGTGAGTCAACAACTCTGTATACGGCTCAGTGCCCACGTGGGTGTCCTCTTCATCCCCTCATGGATTTCACCCTCCCACGCCCCTCTGATAATTACTTTTTATAGTTGAGTCCTTATTTTAAATCTTACATGAGTGAAAGCACGATATTTGTCTTTCTCTAACTTATTTAGCATTATACCCTCTAGAGCCCTCCCTGTTGGAAATAGGAAGATCTCACGCATTTATGCTGAGGAAGATTGCGTTGTACAGCTACATCTTTATCCATTCATCTGCTGATGGACAGTTTGGCTGCTTCTGTATCTCGGCTACTGTAAATAATGTTGTAACTAGCATGGGAGTGTTTTCATATTCTTTAGGTAAATGCTCAGTATTGAAATTACTAGATCATAGGGCAGTTGTATTTCTAATTCTTTGAGGACCCTCCATGAGGCTGCACCAGCTTGCATTCCAACCAACAGTGCATAAGTGTGTTCCCCTTTCTCTGTATCCTGGCCGACCCATAATTCCTGTGTTGACTTTACCCATTCTGACAGGTGTGAGGTGATAGCTCATTGTGGTTCTGATTTGCATTTCCCTGATGATGAGTGAAGTTGAGCACGTTTTCATGTGCCACTGGCTGTCCTTAGAGGAATGTTTGTTTATGTGTTCGGACCATTTTATTATATTGGTTTGTTTGTGGGGTATTTTGGTGTTGGTTTATAGAAATTGTTCCTCAGTTTAGGATATTAACCCTTCACTAGATAGGTCATTGGCAAATAACATCCCCCCCCCCAATTTAGCAGATGTTTAGTTTTGTTTCCTTTGTGCAGAAGTTTGTTTTGATGTAGTCCAAGTAGTTTTTTTTTTTTTTTTGCTTTTATTTCCCTTAGGCATATCTAGAAAAATGTTCCTATGGCAGATGTCAGGAATCCCTGCATATGCTCTCCTCTAAGATATTTCTGGTTCTAGGTCTCACATTTAGGTCTTTAATCCATTTTGAGCTCTTGTATATGTGTGGTGTGGGAAAGCGGTCCAGTTCCATTTTGCTTGTGGCTATCCGTTTTCCCAGCACCATTCATGGAAGGTCCTTTTCCCCATGGTGTATTCTTGCCTCCTTTGTTGAAGGTTAATTGGCCAGGTATACGCAGATTTATTTCTGGGCTCTCTGTTTTGTTCCCTTGACCTGTGTCTCTCTTTGTGCCAGTGCCACACATTTCGGGTTACTACAGCTTTGTATAGTGTCTCGAAATCTGGAATTCTTGTATCTCAGGATGGCTTTGGCTATTTCGGGTCTTCTGTGGTGCTGTACGTGTTCCAGCATTTTCTGAAAACCGTTGTGTTACTTTGACAGGCACTGCAGCGAATCTGTGGATTGCTTTGGGTAATACAGACTCCTCAACAATGCCCTTTGGGTATTTGAGCATGGGCTATCTTTACATTTATGTTATCTGGGTCTTTTGTTGTCAGTGTCAGTGCTCTTCAGGGTACAGGTTTTTCCATCTCTTTGGTTAGATTTATTTCTAGGAATTTTTGGTGCTGTTACAAGTGGGGATGTTTAATTTCTGCAGTTTCATTGTTAGTGTACAGAAATGCTATCCATTCCTGGGTATTTTGCATCCTAGCATTTTAGCGAACATGTGTGTTCTAATAGTTCTTTGGTTGAATCTGTAGGATTTTCCGTGTACCTGTCACCTGCAAATAGTAAAGTTTTTACCAATATGAATGCCTCTAATTTTTGTTTCATTGCTGTGCCTAGGACGTGAAGTACCATGTGGAGTAAGTGTTGAGAATGGATCCTGACCTTAGGGGGAACGCTGTTTTCAGCAGGGGGGATAAAGCTAGCTACGGGTTTTTCACGTGATGCTCTATTATGTTGAAGTAGGTTTCTTCTAATACCATTTTTTTGTTGATTTTTTTAAAATCATGAATGGATGTTGAATCTAGTCAAATGCTTTTTCTGAATCCATTGATAGGATTTTTATCCTTCATTTTGATGTGGTTTTGGTGTTGATTTGTGACTACGGAACCACTCTTGTATGCTGAGAAAGAAATCCCACTTGCTTGTGGGAAATGATCTTCTTCATCTCTTGTTGGAGGCATTGTGCTAATATTGTGGACTTTTGCACGTACGTCAGTGATGCGGTCCTGTAGCATTGTGGGTGTGGTGCCTTTGAGTCTTGGTATCAGGGTGATGCTGGCCTGAGAATATATTTGGAAACTTTCCTTCCTCTTGGTTTTTGGAATATTTGGAGAATAGGTATTAACTCTTTAAAAGCTAAAATTCATTTGTGGATCCATCTGGTCCTGCACTTATACTTTCTGGTAGCTTTTTGACGACTGATTCAATTTCATTGCTTGTAATTTGTCTCTGTGCAGATTTTCTATTTCTTCCCAGCTCCGTTTTGGAACATATGTTTCTAGGAATTTATCTATTCTAGGTTGCCAGCTCTGTTAGCTTATAATGTTTCATAGAATTCCATTTACAATCCTCTATTTCTGTGGTGTCAGTTCTCATGTCCGATTCTATTTGGTCCTTTCTCTTGAGTCTGGTTAAGGGTTTATTGATTTTTATCTTTTCAAATGATCAGTTCTTGGTTTCATCAATTTTAATATTCCTAGTCTCTACATTTATTTCTGCTCTGCTCTTCCTTTTGATCATACCTGAGACTTTGAATCTTTTCTAGTTGCTTTAGATTGTGTTTTCTTGAGGGGGGGGCTGTATTCCTATACACTCCCCCTTACCTTAGAATTGCTGTCCTTGTGTCTCTGATATTTGGGGACCTTGTTTTCACTTTCATTTGTCTCCCTGTTTGATCTTTTTTGATTGCTTCATCAACACATTGTTGAGATTCTGTTTTGTCTCCATGTTTTCCCAGTTTTTTTATTGATTCGTTTCCAGTTTCTTATAGTTGTGATTGGGAAAGATGCATTGTATGATTTCTGTCTTAAATTTGAGGCCTGTTTTATGACCTCCTATGTAACCTATTCTGGAGAATGTTCTGTGTGGACTTAGGGAATGTGGATTCTATTTTTGGGTGGAATATTCTGTGTGTATCTGTCCTGTCCATCTGGTCCAAGGTGTCCTTCAAACACACTATTTCCCTATTGATTTCCCTCTGGATGACCTGCCCGCTGGTATGCAGGGACGGCCTCTACCGCCGCACTACCATGAGTCGGTCCGCTAGTTGTTAGTATGCACTTACACGTCTAGATGCTGTGGTGTTGAGTGGCATCTGCAACGGTCCTGTCCTCTTGCTGGATTGTTCTCTTTAACGTTACAAATTGCCCTTTATCTACTTTGGGTTTTTTGTTTTAAAGTCTGTTTTGCCTCGAGTCTTGCTACCCCAGCTTATTTTTCCCCCTGCCAAAGGCATGGAAAACGTCCCTTCACCTGGTGGATGGGTCATCGGGTCTGAGATGAGTCTCTCGCAGGCAGCAGCTTGTTTTCCTTCCCGTCCACCAGTCTAGTTTAGAGCATGTGAGTGCTTTCCACTTGAGGGAATTGCGGGTGGGTATGTCCTTCTTTAAGAAGTGTTTCCTGGCTGTTGTGGTTTCTTCTCCTGCTCGTCATGACTAACAGGTGCACTGTTTTTTCAGCTTTCTCTATCGTGTATCACACGTTGTTGCGTCATGGATATCACGAGGTTCATAGAGAATATCTGAAGTAAATGGCAGTTCATGTTGATTAGAGAGTTATTTAAGTTCAGATATATTGAAAAAGTTCTTCCCCTTCTTTTGCCCTTTTAATCTTAATGTTTTATTATGTTTCTTTTCGTTCACATTTTTCTTATGCTGCATTATGGCCATTTCTCTTCCATTTAAAGAAATCCCTTACACACTTTTTTCCCTTCCCAACTGTTTCAGAAGAGGCTACATTATGTATTTTAGTCTGTCCTTTTAATACTAATTCTAGCGTAGTTAACATGCACTATCGAGTCGTGCAATATAGTGACTCCACACTTCTGCACCTTACTCAACGCTCTTCATGCTGAGGGTCCTCTTGAAGCCCTTCACCTGTGTCACTCATCCCCCACCCACCTCCCTGTAACAGTGAGGATCAGTCTGTTCTCTACGGGAAGTCTGTTGGATAATGTGGCTGTTGTAAAATTCCACATAGGAAATCATCTGGTATTCATCTTTGACTTCAGTTAACCTTATACCCTCTAGGTCATTCCATGTTGCAAGTGGCAAGATTTCATTCTGTTTACGATGGAGTATTCTCCTGTATGTGTACATATCTTTATCCCTGTATCCAGGGACTCCAGTGTTGCTCCATAGTTTAGCTGTTGTAAATAATGCAGTAAACCTAGGGGAGCATAGATCTTGTCAGATTAGTGTGTTCGTATTCTTTGGGTAAACACTCAGTAGTGGAATTCCTGGATCCTACAGTAATTCAATTTTTAATCTTTTGAAAGACCTCCATACTGTTTTCTACAGCAGCTGCACCATTTTCCTTCCCTTTGAGGTGCACTGGGAGCTTGTTTTTCTCCACATCTTTGCCAATAGTTGTTTCTTGTGTTGACTTTAGCCATTCCAACAGATGTGAGGTGATGGCTCATTGTGGTTTGGATCTGCATTTCCCTGGCTAGTGATGTTCAGCATGTTTTTCTCTGTCGTTGGTATCCGTATATCTTTGGAGAAATGTCTGTTCAGGTCTTCAGCCTAATTCTCATTGGATTATTGGGGAGGGATTATTATAGTTGTTGTTTGCTTCCCTGGATGTACAAAAGGTTTTAATTCTTTATGTAAGTCTCCATAGTTTATTTTTGCTTTTGTTTCCCTTCCCTCAGGAGACCTATTTAGAAAGATGTTGCTACAGTCAATGTCAAACAAGTTAAATGCCTGTGTTCTAGGATTTTTATGGCTTTAAGTCTCACTTTTAGATCTTTACTCCATTTTGAATTTTTTTTTTTTTGTATCAGCTATAAGAATGTCATCAGTTTCTGGGGTGTGTGTCAGGTGAGGGGTTATGGTTTGTGGTTTTGTTTTGCATGCAGCTGTCCAGTTTTCCCAACACAATTTGAACAGTCTTTTCCCCATTGTGTATTCTTTACTGCTTTGTCAAAGATTAATTGACTTTACAAAATGTGGGCTTGCTTCTGTGTTCTCTGTTCTCTTGCATTATCTTTCTGTGCCAGTGCTGATCCGTGTTTTCATTCCTGCTTCGTGTATATCTTGAAATCTGGGATTAGGATAACATCCCATTTAGTTCTTTATCAAGTCTGTTTCGGCTGTTGGAGGTCATTTGTGGCTCCATACAGATGTTAGGACTTTCGGTTCTACTTATTTGATAAGTATCATCGGTATTTTGACAGGGACTGCACTAAATCCGTAGACTGCTTTGGGTGGTATAGACATCTTAACCACATTGGTTTGCCCAATCCTTCAGCGTGGAATATCTTTCCATTTATTTCTGTCGACTTTAATTTCACAGTGTTTTATGGATTGCAGAGTACAGGTTTTTACCTCCTTGGTTAAGTGTATTTCTTGGTATTTTATTTTTGTTGCAACTCTCAATGGGATTGTTTTCTTAAGTCTACATTATTAGCATATGGAAGGGCAACGCATTTCTGTATACTGATTTTTTTTTAAGATTTTTTTGTTAGCACAATCGGGGGGAGCAGCAAGCCTAGGAAAAAGCAGGCTCCTTGCTGAGCAAGGAGCCCAATGTGGGACTCCATTCCAGGACCCGGGGATCATGATCTGAGATGAAGGCAGACATGTAACTGAGCCACCCAGGTGTCCCTGTATATTTATTTTCTTTTTATATCCAGCAACCTTACGGAGTACATTTACTGATAGATGGTGGAGTCTCTAGGTTTCTCTTTCTGTATATCCTGTCCTCTGCAGATAGTGGAAGTTGCACTTCTTGCCAGTTTGAATGTCTTGTTTCTTTTGTTTCATTGTTGGGACTAAAATGGTCACTACTGTGTTGAATAGAAGCAGTAAGATTGGACATTCTTGTCTAGTTCTTGATCTTAGTAGAAGAGCTCTGTTTTCCCCACAGAGGATGACCTTAGCTGTGGGTTTTTCATAGATGGCCTTGATTATGTTGAGGTGTGTGCCCCCTAAACCCACGTAGTTTAGGGTTTCTATCATGAGTAGAGGTTGTACCATCAGATGTCTCCTCTGCACGTCCTGAAATGTTTACCCTCGCTCTTACTAGTGTGGCATACCACACTGATTATTCTTTGAATATTGAAACACTCGCGTTGCCAGAATAAATCCCATGGATCATGGTGTAGGATTATTCTTTAATGTCTTGCTGAATTTGGTCTGCTAATACTTTGAGAGATTGGCCTGTAGCTTTTTTTTTTTTTCTTTTTAGTGCTGTCCTTATTTGGTTCTGGTATCAGAGTAACACCAGCCTTGAATGAATTTGGAAGCTTTCCTTAAATATATTTATCTTAATATGTTATATATTAAATTATATGTTAATAATATATGTAATTATATATAATAAAGTCCTATATATAAAATATATGTAATACATATTAAAATACATTTATTTCCTTATATATGTATTTCCTTATATATTCATATACACACACACACACACACACACAACACACACATATATATAGGAATAGTTTAGGTATTAACTCAAGTGTTCAGTAGAATTCACCTGTGAAGCCTTTTGTTTCTGGACTCGTATTTGAGAATTTTTTGATTACTGATCCAACTTCAGTGCTAGTAATCAGCCTGTGCAAATTTTCTATTCTTGGTTCAGTTTTGAGAGGTTGTTTCTCATCATTTATTCCTTCTAGGTTGTCCACTTTGTTGGCATATAAACTTTAATAATCTTTATATTGGTGGTGTCAGTAGTTAGTCCTCATTTTCATTGCTGATTGAGTCCTTTTTTTGTTCTGTGTTTTTATTTTGTGTTTTTTTTTGTTTTGTTTTACTCTGGCTTAAGGCAAACCATTTTGTTCTCTTGAAGAACCAGGTCCTGGTTTTGTTTTATTGCTTTTCACTTCTATTTATTTTACTCTAATCATTTCCTTTAGTGGTTTTCAGTTTATTTTCTGGCTCCGTTAAGTGTAACATTAGGTTGTTTAAGATTTTTCTTGAGGTAAGCCTGTATTGTCATAAACTTTGCTCTTAAAACCACTTTGCTGCATCCCAAAGATATTTTGGATCATTGTTTCACTTGTTTCAGTGTATTTTTAGATTTCCTTTTATGTTGAAACTCTGTGTATGTGTTTTCTTTCCAGATACTTTCTCGTAGCTGGTTTTGTTTCATAGTGTTGTGGCAGGAGAAGATACATGCATGGTATGATTTCAGTCTTGTTGAACCTATGGGAACTTGTTTTGTGGCCTAATATGTGATGTTACAGAGAATGGTCCATGTGTCCTTGAGATGAATGTGTATTCTGTTATAAGATGGAAGGTACCAAGTGTGTTAGGTCCATCCGGTCCAATGTGTCACGAAAAGCTACTGTTACCTTGTTGACTTTGGATGATCTGTCCACTGATGTAAGTGGAGTGTTGAAATCTCCTGTTTTATTACTGATGTCGTCTTATGTTATTAGCTGTTTCCATGGTGGGTGCATAAATATTTAGATTTGTTACATCTTGCTCAAATGTTCCCTTTATGATCAAGTAGTCTTTGTGGTTAGTCTTTGTTTTAAAGTCTATTTTGTCAGGGCACCTGCTGGCTCAGTCAGCTGAGAGTCCGGCTCTTGATTTTAGCTCAGGTCATGATCTCTGGGTCATGAGATCGGGCTTCTGTGGTCCGCAGGGGAGTCTGAGATTCTCTCTCCCCCTCTCCTGCTCCTCTCCCCTAATATCTTTAATGTCTACTTTGTCCAATACAAGTATTGCTATCCTGGCTTTCTTTTCAATTTCATTTGCATGACAAATGTTTTTCCCTTTCACTTTCCGTCTGCATGTGCTCATAGGTCTGAAATCAGTCTCTCATTGGCAGCATATAGATGAGTCCTGTTTCCTTTCCTATTCAGCCACTCCAGGTCTGTCAATTGCAACATTTAGTCCATTTACATTCAAATTAATTGATAGGTAAGTATTACCATTTTTTTACTTGCTTTATGATTTGTGTAGTTCTTCTGTTCCTTCTATTTTCATGGCTGCTGGCTTTAGTGATATTTTTGGATTGCTTTTTTGTATGTTGTTGGTTTTTGACTTTCGGTTACCATTAGGTTTGTATATAACTTCTGTGTATAGCCTTCTATATTTTGTTGATGGACTTAAGTTTGAATCCATTCAGAAAGCACTTCTCTCCTCAACCACATCTCAGGTATATGGTGCCCTGATTTATATCTTATTTTGTAAACCTTTTGGCTCATTTTTAGATAGACTTGATACTGCTGTTTTTGTGCTTCCTACTTTCCTTCTTCAGTCTTTTTCACTCAGACTACACTTTAACATTTCATGTAGGACTAGTTTACTAATCATGAATAATAATTTTGAGAAACTAGTTTTCTATATCTCTCCATTTTAAATTCTTCTTGCATACAGTATTCTTGGCTGCATGTTTTTTCTTTCAACTCTTTGAATATATCACGCCACTCCCTTTGGGTCTGCAAAATTTCTGCTAAAAAATCCTCTAATAGCCTTACTGGATTTCCCTTGTATGTTACTCTGCTTTCTAAATTTCTGTCAGTACTTGTTGCTATTTTAATGTGTCTTGGTGTGAACTTCCTTGGGTTGATTTGTTGCAATCTCTGTGCCTCATGCCTCCTGTGTCTGGATTTGTTCCCTTGATTGGGGAGGTTCTCAGCTATTTGTTCAAATTGCCCCCTTTACTCCGTTGTGATCCTGGGGTCCTTAATAATGTGAATGTTACTAGGCTTGGTGGTGGTCTTACTGAGTTCTTTATTTTCATTTTCTCTTTCTTGTAAAGCGTGACGGCTTTCCATTACTATTCTTCAGGTTGCTGATCTATTAGGCTTCTTCTATTTTCCTCTGGTGTATTCTTTTTTTCTTTTTTAATTTTGGCTTTGATTTTATTTAACTGTAGCTAAAATCATGCTTTTTTGCATTTATTTTTATTTTTTTGTGTTATCTTAGTCACTATAAAATATATCATTAGATTTTGATGCAGTGTTCCAAGATTCTTTATGTACAACACCCAGTGCGCCATGCAATAATACATGACCACCTCAATACCCATCACCAGGCTCACCCCTCCTCCCCCCACCCCCATACCCTCAGTTTGTGTCTTGAAGTCCACAGTCTGGTGTATTCGAAATTTTAGTTATCAAGTTCTTCTCTGGTTCTTTATTGCTGATGTGTGTGTGTCTGTCTCTCATTGAGGTCCTTAAGTCTAGTGAGTATTTTTATAACCATTACTTTAAATTCTTCATTAGGCATATTATCTATATATCATTAAGCTATCCTACTAGCTTGTGTTGTCTCTGGGGATGTATTTCTGTCTGCTCATTTTGTGTAACTGTATGTTTCCATGTGTTGGGAAAGTTAGCTGTGTCTCCTGTTTTAGAAGGTAGTGACCCTGGGAAGATGAGGACCTGTAGTGCCCTGAAGTCCCAGTGTCCCCTGTTCACCAGAACCTTGCACTTTGGGTATGTCTGTTATGTGTCTAGTATGTGTCCTACTGTTCTGGCTGAGCCACCTTTTCCTTGAGTTCAGTTACCTACAATGGCTGTCTTTGCTCGTTACGGTCAGGGTTTGGTCCTTGTGGTGTTGGTGGCAAGTCTGGGGATAACCTGGCTTGAGCTGAGTCAGACCAGCTATTTGCTGGAGCTGCAGTCTCACTGAACTGCAGGATGCTTTGCTTGTGTTGTCCCCTAAGAGGCTTTTGTTGATTGGTGGGGCCTGTAGCAGACCAGGTGTCTGTCCTAGCCCACTGCTGGGGTGTAGGATTGGTGTGTGTGGTATCTTCCATCTGCCATTGGGGAGCGGAGTTACTTTGGTGTGGTGTTACCTCTGTTGGGGCTGCCAACACCCTGCCATGCTTATGGTGCTTCCTTTGGATGGCTGCCAAGGATATTTGGGAGGATACCAGTCAGCAGGAGAGCATGTTGGGTGGGGCCCATGGTACCAGCAGGTTTGGGGCTGATCTCCTGTGGTGGTGGGGGGTTGGTATGTGGGAGGAACTGTAGCTGTCCTGAAAACAGCCAGGTGTGTGTTGGAGGGGACGTGTCTGAAGAAGAGCGCAAGGGGGTGTTGTGTTAACAAGAGCAGGTGGAGTGTCCGTGCTACACTGGTTCCTGCAGGTGTCCCGGGATCTAGGCTGAGGGTGGGAAATGTCATTCACCTGCTTTTTTATTCTGGTAGAAGTCTCCTAAACATTCCTGCTGCCCTAGCACATGCTCTGAGATTTGTTAAACAAAAACATTGCATATATCCTAGGGGTTTTAAAAATGGCAATTTCTGTGCTGTATCTCAGTGGGACTGTTTGTTGTTCTGCATGTAAGGGTAGGGACTCCTTTTCCTGTCACACCTCCAGCTCTCCTATTGCTGAGTCCACTGATTTTTAAACTTTCATGTGTTAAGTTTCACTAATTGTAAAAACTCCTGAAGTTAGAACCTTCTGGTTTCAAAGCCAAGCATTACAGGGATTCATCTTCCTAGTGTAGGTCCTCATTCCTGGTATGGAGTCCGCTCTTCTCCCCCACGGACTACAGAGTCTCTCTCGCCTGCAGACGGTCTGGTAGATCCCTGTGACTCTCAAACTTTGTCCAGTCTTCTTGAATGTGGACTCTTTGCTACATTGAGATGAAGAGGATCTCTTCTGCCAGTCTTCAGGTCGTTTGCAGTGTTACTTGTGCTGATGTGGGTGTTATCTAGGTATATCCATGTGTTGAGGTGAGCCCTACCAAGATCCTCCTCGATGTTCACCCAGAAGTCTTATCCTCCTCTTGTTAATGTGAAGTATTACATTGATTTGTGAATATTGAACCACCCTTGCATCCCTGGAATGAATCCCATTTGATCATGGAGAATAATTTTTCAATGTTGAAATTGGTTTGCGGATACTGACAACTTGTGCATCTGTCTTCATCGTGGATCAAGGCCTGTAGTTTTCTGTTTTTATAGTGCCTGTGGTTTTAGGGTCAGGGCAATGCTGGCCTTGCAGAATAAATCTGGATGATTTCCTTTCTATTTTTGGAATCGTTTGAGAAACATTGGGATGAACTTGTTAAATGTTTGGTGGAATGTAGCTGGCATATTGTCCTGCATTTGTGTTGCTCTCAGTTACTGATTAAATTTCATTACCAGTGACTGGTCTGTTCAGAGTCTCTTTTTTTTCCATATTCAGTCTTGGTAGACGGTGTTTCGAAGCATTCATTTTTCAGAGGTGGTCCAGTTTCTTGACATGTCATTTTTCACTATAGTCTCCTAATACTTTCATTTCTGTCTATTGGTGGTAGTTTAATTTTTTTTATCAATTCTTAATTTTTGCAATGAACCAGCTCTTGATTTCAGTCATCTCTATTTTAGTCTCTATTTTTGTCCTGATTTTTATTTCCCTTCACGTATGGGCTTTTTCTAGTTTTCAGGTGTAAAATTAGAGATTTTTGCTTCTGTAAACTGTAAAACTGCTTTTGCTGTATCAAAGGTTTTGAACTTCTGAACTTATGCCCAGGTATTTATTGCCTTATATTTTTCTTGGATCCGTCAATTAGTGGCATGTTTAGTCTGTTCTTTTTCCCCCCAAATGTACTTGATTTCTAATTTTATATACTTGCTCTTTAAAAAGTTGCTGGGTATGAATTCCATTTTTGATACTTGTTTTATAATGCAACATGTGATTTTTCTTGGAGAATAGTCCATGTGCACTGGATAAGAATATTTCGGGATGAAATGTTCTGCATAGGTCAAGTCCATCTGGTCTAATATGTAAGGCCAGTGTTACGAGTTTTCTGTCTGGATGGTCTATCCATTGATGTAGCTGGGAAGTTAAGTTCCTTACTGTTAACTCAGATCCGTTGATATTGGCCTTCTCTAGGTGCTTCTACATTGTGTGCAGGTTTACTCTTATGTCATCCCCTTGGATTGTTCCCTTTATTGCAATGTAGTAGATCCCCCAGTTGGAATATTTGTCCATATCTTCACTTTCAGTCGGGATGCATCCTAGGTCTGAAGTGAGTCTCTTGTAAGCGACATATAGATGGGTTTTATCAAATCATCCTGTCTTTTTGAGCATTTAGAACATTTATAGTCATTTGTAAGTATGTACTTAAATTTTAGTTTTCTGGTGGTTTTTTGTAGTAACTCTGTTCTCTTGCTCTCTTCTTTTGTGGTTGTCATCCTTTAGGGTTCATGCTTGGATTTCTTTCTTTTTTCTTTGTATCTGCTATGGTGTTCTGCTTTGTGATGCCATGAGGCTTAAGTATAACACCCAGGGTCTGTAGCAATCCATATTAAGTTAATGGTTGTTTATACTCCAACACATTCTAAAAGTACATTTTCTCCCATTTTACATTTTATGCATACCTTATTTTATATCTTTATTTTGTGAACCCCTTAACTAATTTCAGATAAGTGATATTTACTGTTGTATTTAACCTTCTTACTACATATAGTATGATCAATGGATCTTCTACTTTACTATGTTTGCTTTCATCCATGAAGTTTTTTTCTTTCATAGTTTTCTTTCAGTTATGGCCCTTGCCACTCAAAGAATTCTGTTTAACATTTCTTGCAAGGCTGACATAGTGGACATGAGCTCCTTTGGCTTCTGTTGGGGAAACTTTTTCTTCTATTCTTAAACTTGCTAGGTAGAAGACTTAAGATTTTTATTTAGAGAGCATAGGGCAGGAGGAGCATAGGGCAAAAGGAAAGAGAATTGCGAACAGACTTCATGCTGAGTGCAGAGCCGGATGGGGAGCTCAGTCTCATGACCCTGAGATCATGATCTGAGCAGAAATCTAGTCCAATGCTCAAAGGGCACCCAGGTGCCCCTAGAATATTTTTGCTTTTTAGGTTTTTTTTTCTCCTTTCAGCAAGTTAAAAACACTTTGACACTACCATCTGGCCGGCCAAGTTTCTGTTGAAATCAGCTGATAGCCTTATGGGGTTGCCCTTGTATGTAACCAATTGCTTTTCCCTTGCTGTTAAGATTCTCTAACTCTTGACATTTTATGTGTCTTGGTGTAGACCTCTTGGACACTCTGTGCTTCCTGGACCTGGATGTCTGTCTCCTTCTGCATGTTGAAGTTTTCAGGTATCATTCTTCAAATAAATTTTCTGTCCCTTTCTCCCTTCTCCTTTTGGGACCTCTATAATGTGAAATAAGCAAATAAATATATAATTTTTTTAAAGATTTGACAGGCACAGTGAGAGAGGGAACACAAGCAGGGGGAGTGGGAGAGGGAGAAGCAGGCTTCTTGCTGAGCAGGGAGCCTGATACGGGACTCGATCCCAAGATCCTGAGACCATAACCTGAGCTGAAGGTAGATGCTTAATGACTGAGCCACCCAGGTGCCCTGACATTTGATATGGTTTGGGGTCCCTGAACCCATCTTCTTTCAGTCTTCTGGCTGCTCAGCTTGGCTGTTCTCTACCCCCCAGCCCTGTCCCATCCTCCACATGCTGGTTTGTCCTTCTTCCTGCAACCTGTTCACTTGTATTGACGACCTCTAGTGTACTTGCCATATCTGTTACTGAATTTGTTCAACTCTGATGGAATTCTTCTCATTTTCTTTGAACTTCCCACTAAATTCATCTAAGGTCAAGTGAGCATCTTTGTGACCATTACTCTGAACTCTATCAGGTAGGTTGCTTTTACACTCCTTTTCAGTTTTCTGAAGTTTTGTCTTGTTCTGGAGGCACCCTGCTGTGGTTGAGTGCTTTGCACAGAGGGTGCCTGGCAGGTGAGCTGGAGCTGTGAGGGGTGTGGGACAAAATGCCACACTGTGCAACATACTGGATCTCCTTGGTGGGACAGAATTCACACAGTTGCAGGTGTGGGAGGCTGCCTTTGGGGGAGAGCTGGGGCTTGCTGAGTCAGTAGGCAGATAGTCCCTTGACCTTGATCCTACCTGTGACATCAAGGTAGAGGGGAACAAGAAAGAGTTGCTCACCAATCCCTGCTCCCCTGGAGAGAAATCCAGCAGTTCTCCTATTTGTTGGGTGCTCCAGGGTTAGTTCACTTATATTCTCATTGCCAATTTAAAACTGGGCTTCTTTTCTGTGCCCCAGGTGGGTAAATCTGCATGCAGGTTCCTCAGTGTTGTTGCTCCCCAGTAGAGTTTGCAGTGTCATGTGGGGTGTCCATTGCTCCGGCTCTGTCTCCCACGGTTCTGTGTGGTATCTATTTTGTTCAGAAACTGTCCAATTCCCTGAGGTGGTGTTCCAAAGGATGCTGTGTATGTAGATGTGTGTCTATTAGAAGAGGGGAGTTTAAAGTCTTCCTAAAATCTGTTGTGGATTTACCGTCTTGGATCCTCTAAGATCTCCTTTATGGCTAACAAGTATTCCAATATATGTACCCTATCTTTATCCATTCACCTCAATAGATGCTGAAGTTTTTTCTCCATCTAAGTTTTGTAAATAATGCTGCAGTGAATGTACGGTACATATGGATTTTGAGTTTTTCATTTTCAGCCAAAGACACAGAAGCAGAACTGCTAGCTCTCCTGTAGTCTTAGTTTGAGTGTTTCATGTACCTGTTGGCCATCTGTATGTCCTCTGAAAGATATCCACTTAGATCTTGTTTTCAGATGAGTTGGTTTTGTTTTGTGGGGTTCCTTGGTTTGAAGTCCTTTATGTATTTTGGGTATTACCCCTTGTCAAATATCATTTATAAAAATTTCTGCCATTCATAAGGTTGTCTTCTCATGTTGGTTTCCTTTACTGTGTAGAAGCTTTTTTAGTTTGATTTAGTCCCACTTTTTTTTTGTTGTTTTTGTTGTTTGTTTTTTGTTTTTGCTTTATTATTAGGTCCAAAAATTTCCCCTCCAAAACCAGTGTGGAGTCTTACTACTTAAGTTCTCTTCTAGTTTGATATTTTCAGGTCTTAGGTTTTAAGTCTTATTTTTATGGGTGAGATGAAAAATCCTGCTTCTCTACAGTGTATCTTATTCCATTTTAGTATTATCTAAATTAATGCAAATTAATGCAAATATTCTTTGAATTAAACTTTTAAGTTTGTATCCAACACCTAAGTGAATGCCCACATGAGACTTGAGTTTACAGGTCTTAGGATCTTTCTATAGGTTCTAATATTTTGCATTTCTCTTGTAGTATAATAGGTATATCTCCTTTCCATTTAAATTTTATTTATAATAGGTATATCTTGATATATTTTTATGTTCTGTTAGCCAACATGCAGTACATCATTAGTTTCAGAAGTAGAGGTTCAGTGATTCATCAGTCTTATGTAACACCCAGTACTCATGACATCACGTGCCCTCTTTAAGGCCATCACCCAGTTATCCCATCCCTTCACCCATCTCCCCTCCAGCAAGCCTCAGTTTCTTAGAGTTAAGTGTCTCTCATGGTTTATCTCCCTGATTTCTTCCCATTTAGTCTTCCCTCCCTTCCCTTATGATTCTCGGTGCTCTTCCTTACATATCACCTATGAATGAAACTGTATCATATTGTCTTTCTCTAAGTATTTCTCTCAGCATAATACCCTTGAGTTCCATCCACATCAATGTAAATGGTAAGATTTCATCCTTTCTGATGGCTGTGTAATATTCTGTGTGTGTATGTGTGCACATGCCCGTGTGTGTGTGTGTGTGTGTGTGTGTGTGTGTGTAAACTACATCTTTATCCATTCACCTGTCCAGGGACATCTGGGCATTTTCTGGATTGGCTGTTGTGGATATTGCTTCATAAACATTGGGGTGCAGGTGTCCCTTTGGATTACTAATACCTACATTTATTTCCTGAGTTAACTTTAGCCACTCTGAGTGGTGTGAGGTGGTATCTCATCATGGTTTTGATTTGTATTTCCCTGATGCTAAGTGATGTGGAACATTTTTTTCATGTGTCCGTTGGCCATGTGGACGTTGTCTTTAGAGAAATGTCTGTTCATGTCTTCTGCCCATTTCTTAATTGGATTATTTTTTTGGTATCGAGTTTGATAAGTTCTTCATAGATCTTGGTTACTGGCCCTTTATCTGATAAGTCATTTGTTAATATCTTCTCCCATTCTGTAGGTTGCCTTTTAGTTGACTGTTTCCTTTGATGTGCAGAAGATTTTTATCTTGATGAAATCCCAGTTGTTCATTTTTGTCTTGGTTTCCCTTGTCTTTGGAAACACTTCTAGCAAGAAGTTGCTGCAACTGAGGTCACAGGGATTGCTGCCTGTGTTCTCCTCTAGGATTTTGAAGCATTCCCGTCTTATATTTTGGTCTTTCCTCCATTCTGAGTTTATCTTTGGGTATGGTGTGAGAAAATGGTCCAGTTTCATTCTTCTACATGTGGCTGTCCATTTTTGCCAACACCATTTGTTGAAGAGACCATCTTTTTCTATTGGGTGTTCTTTCCTGCTTTATCAAAGATTAGTTGACCATAGAGTTGAGGGTCCACTTCTGGGTTCTCTGTCATGTTCTATTGATCTATTTGTGTTTTTATGACAGTACCATATTGTCTTGACCACAGCTTTGTAATATAGCTTCAAGTCCAGAAATGTGATGCCACCAGCTTTTGTTTTCTTTCTCAAACTTCCTCTATTCCAGGTCTTTCCTGGTTCTATACAAATCTCAGGATTATTTGTTTCAGCTTGTGAAAAATGTCTGGTATTTTTATAGGGATTGAATTATAAGTGTAGATTGCTTTGAATAGCAAAGACATTTTCACAATATTTGTTCTTCCAATCCATGAGCATGGAATATTTCTCCATTTCTTTGTGTTTTCCTCAATTTTTTTCACAAGTGTTCTTTCGTTTTTTAGAGTACAGTTTCTTACTCCTTTGGTTAGGTTTATTCCTAGGTATCTTATGGTTTTTGGTGCTATTGTAAATGGAATTCCTTAATTAGTATATAGAAATACAGCTTATTTCTGTGCATTGATTTTTATATCCTGCTATGTTGTTGAATTGTATGAGTTCTAGCAATTTTGGGGTGGGGTCTTTTGGTTATTTCACACAAAGCATCCTGTCCTCTGCAAAGAGTGAGAGTTTGACTACTTTGCCAATTCAAATGCCTTCTCTTTTTGTTTGCTTCCTGAGGCTAGGACTTCTAGTACTATGTGGAACAATAGTGGTGAGTCTGGACATACCTGCCATGTTCCTGACCTTGAGGGAAAAGCTGTTTTTCCCCATTCAGAATATTCCATGTGGGCTTTTCATAGATGGCTTTTATGATACGGAGATAAGTTCCCCCTATCCATAAAACGTGAAGAGTTTTAAGAAAGGTACTTTGCCAAATGTTTTTTTCTGCATCTGAGAGGATCATCTAGTTCTTTTATTAACATGTGTATCACATTGATTTGTGGATGTTGAGCCACTCTTGGAATAAATCCCACTTGGTTGTGGTGAATAATCCTTTTAAGGTACTGTTGGATCCTATTGGCTGGTACCTTTGTGAGAATTTTGACATCCATTTTCATCAGGGATATTGGTCTGTAATTATTTTTGGTGGGGTCTTTGGTTTTGGGATCAAGGTAATGCTGGCCTCATAGAATGAGTTTGGAAGTTTTCCTTTTGTTTCTATTTTTTTCAAACACTTCAGAAGAGCAGGTATTAGTTTCTTCTTTAAATGTCTGGTAGAATTCCCTTGGGAAGCCATCCAGCCCTGGGCTCTTGTTGGGAGATTTTTGATTACTGTTTGATTTCCTTGATGGTTATGGGTTGTTTCAGGTTTTCTATTTCTTCCTGTTTGTTTTTTTTTTAGTTTATATGTTTTTAGAAATATATCCATTTCTTCAAAGTTGCCTAGTGTGTTGGCTTATAGTTGCTCATAGCATGTTCTTAATTTTTTTTTTCTCCTTGGTATTGGTTGTGATCTCTCTTCATTTTATTAATTTGGGTCCTTTCTCTTCCCTTTTTGATAAGTCTTTCTAGGGGGTTATTGATCATATTCTTTCAAAGAACTAGCTCCTTGTTTCATTGAACCATTCTACTGTTCTTTTGGTTTCTATTTCATTGATTTCTGCTCCAGTCTTTATTCTCATCTCCTGTTGGCTTAGGCTTTATTTGCTGTTTTCTCTCAAGCTACTTTAGGTGTATGGTTAGGTTGTGTATTTGAGACTTCTCTTGTTTCTTGAGAAAGGCTTATATTGCTATGCCTTTCCCTCTTAAGTGGTTTTAATGTTTTCATTGAAGTACAGTTGATATACGGTATTTTCAGGTGCACAACATAGGGATTTGACGCTTGTATGTATTACAAAATAATCACATTGTCTAGTTAATTACCATTGTGACCACAGTTATTAGTGTTATGGAAAGTAATCCCTATGTGGTATCCTGAATCCCTATGACTTGTAACTAGAGACTTATTTCTTCTAATCGTCTTGTCCTATGTTACCCATTTCCCCACTCTCCTCCCATCTAGCACCCAGTCTGTTCTCTTTCCTTATGAGCTTGGAGTTGTTTTTTGACTTTATACTACACTTAAGTGAGACCATCCAGTATTTTACTTAGCATAAACCCCCCTAGGTCAGTCGTGTTTTTTTAAGTCATAAGATCTATGGCTGAGTAATATTCCTTAAAATATTTTATATCTTCTTTATTCATTCTTCCATGAATGGACAGTTAGATTGCTTCCATATCTTGCAACAAATAATGTTGCAACAAACTTGAGGGAACATGTAGCTTAAGTTACTGATTTCATTTAAGACATTTATATTTGAAATTGCTGGATGAAAGCATAGTTCTATTTTTGAGGAACTTCAGTACTGTTCTCCATGGTGGCTGCACCAGTTCACATTCTCCCAAACTTCACTCAGTGGTTTTCTTTTCTCCACATGCTCACCAATAATTGCCGTTTTTGACCGAAGCCATCCTGACTGTGTGCTGTGAGGTGACACTGTTTCTCTGATAAGTGATACTGAGTATCTTATGTCTGGCCATCTGTTGGTCTTCAGAAAAGAAATGTTTAAGTACTCTATTTGGATTTAGAGTTTGTGTGTGTGTGTGTGTTCAGTGAATCCTCTATACACTTGGATATAAACCCTTTATTAGATAACTTTTATAAGTTTTCTCATTTTATGGTTTCTTTTGCTGTGCAAAATATTCTTTTTTTTAAAGATTCTATTTATTCACTTGACAGAGATCTAAAGTAGGCAGAGAGGCAGGGAGAGAGGGGGGAGCAGGCTCCCCACTGAGCAGAGAGCCTGATGTGGGGCTCGATCCCAGGACCCTGAGATCATGACCCAAGCTGAAGGAAGAGGCCTTAACCCACTGAGCCACCCAGGCACCCTGCTGTGCAAAATATTTTTAGGTTATGGTCAAATCTCTTGTTTGCTTTTGTGCCCTTCCCTGTGGAGACAGGTCAAAAAAATATTGCTCAGATGAATGACAGAGCTTACTGCCTATATGTTTCTTAAAAGTTTTACAGTTTTAGGGGTGCCTGGGTGACTCATTTGAGCATCAGACTCTTGCTTTGGGCTCAGGTCATGATCTCAGGGTCCTAGGTTTGAGGTTCACATGGGGCTCTGTCCTCAATGCAGAGTCTGTTTCAAATTCTCTCTCCCTCTCCCTCCTGCTCATGCTTGCATGCCAGTATGCTCTCTCTCTAAAATAAAATCTTAAAAGTTTTATAGTTTCAGATCTTACATATAGGTCTTCAATTCATTTTGAATTTTATTTTCATAAAGCGTGTACAGGATGGCCGAGTTAAGTCTTTTGAATGTAACTATCTGGTTTTTCTCAGCACCATTTGTTGATGTTTGCCTTTTCCTCACTGCCTATTACTTTGTTATAGATAAATTGACTGTATAAGTGTGGGCTTATTTCTTGACTACCATTCCATTGCTCTGTATGATTCTGTGCCAGCACCATATTTTATTTGTAGTACAGTTTGAAACCAAGGACTGTAATGGTTTCAGATTTATCAATATGGCTTTCTATTTGGGGTCTTCCATGGTTCTATATTAATTTTAAGTCTGTTTTAGTTCTGTTAAAAATGTTATTGGAGTTTTGATAGGGATTACCTTGAATCTATGGATTGTTTTGGATAGCAGGGACTTACTAAGAATATTCTCCTCATCCATGAATATGGTATATTTTTTCCATTTTAAAAATTACTCTGGGCATTTGGTTTTTGATACACTTGTGATGGAATTTTTTCTTAGTGTATAGAAACTCAGTAGCCCCTCTATTAATTTTGTATCCTGAAACTATACTGAATTTTTTTTCCATTTATAGCATCCTATCATCTGCAAATTGTTACTTTTACTTTTTCCTGACCAATGTAGATGTTTTCTCTTTTCTGATTTCTATGACTTGGACTTCCAATACAACATTGATTAAAAGTGGCATAGTAGATGCTTTTGTCGGTTTTTGACATCAAAGGGGAAGCTTTCGCTTTTCATTGAGTCTGTTGTGACGTAGGAGTTTTGTCCTTTTATATTGAAGGATTTTTCTTTCAAACCATTTGCTGAGAATTTTTATAATCCTATGTTGAATTCTGTCCAGTGTTTTTTCTACATTTCAGATGATCATTGGATTTTTATTTATTTATCACCTTGTTCATTTGCAGAGACTGAACCATCTTTGTTTCCCTGGAGTAAACCCTACTTGATCATGGTGAAGGATTTCTTCAATGCATTGTTGCATATGGTTTGCATAATTTTGAATATTTTTAGACCTCTATCATTAGGAATGCTGGTTGTAATTTTTTTCTCATGTTTGTGTGGGTTTAGGATTAGTAATACTAGCTTGGTATAAAATAAGCTTGGACAAATTCCTTTCAATTCAGTTTTTTGGGAGACAGTTGGAGAAGGATATGCATTAACTACTTTTAAAAAACTTTGAGTGGAATTCACCTGTGAAGCCATCTAGGCCTGGATTTCTAGGAGGTTGTTGACTACTGATTCAATTTCATTACTAGAAATCTGGTTTGTTCAGATTTTGTTTGTATCTGATCTAGTCTCAGTATTATGCTTGTAAGGTTTTATCAATTTGTCCAGTTGTTGACATATAATGTAGTTATCTATTAGAATCCTTGTCTTTGGTGACAGTTGTAACTTCACCTATTTCTGATTTTATTTTGGCACTTGTTCAAGTCTTTGACCCATTTTGAGTTAATTATTGCATATGGTGTATTCTTCGGTATGAAACTGCCCAGCTTTCTCAACACCATTTATTGAGTAGACTTTTATAGTCTTGCTTCCTTTATAAGTTAATTGACCTTTTATGCATGAGTTTGTTTCTGGGATTTATGTTCTGTTCCTTTGATCTGTGTATCTGTTCTTAGGTCAATCTACTGTTTTGATTACAATAACTTTGTAATATAGTTTGAATCAGGGTATGTCATGCCTTAAGTGTTTGTTTGTTTGTTTTAAGATGGCTGTGACTACTCAGGGTCTTTTGTTCTTCCATACCAATTTTAGGATTTTCTTTTTCTGAAAAATGCCAGAAGTATTTCAATAAAGATTACATATCTATGTAGATTATTTGGGGTAGTAAACATTTTAACAAGATTTTTTCCAATCCATGAGCATGGAATATCTTTCCTTTTGTCTTATCTTCAACCCCCCTCCCCTAACTAATGCTACTTAAACTTGTAGAGATCTTTGGCTTCCTTGATTAAACTTATTTCTATCTATCTTTTCTCTATTCTTTCTGATATTTTGTTAGTATATAGAAATGCAACAGATTTTTACACAATGATTTTTGTGTTATGATTTTTTTGGTGTTAGCTGTAGTGACATTTTTCACTGTTCTAACTTGAGTGTCTTCTTACCTAATTCCTCTGGCTAGGACTTCCAATACTATGTTGAGTAGAATTAATTTTTCAAAAACAAAGGGTTTGATTTATGTTCTAGAATGTAATATTTTCAAAATGAAGTACCTATACCTAAGGCAAATGTACTGTGTAATGACTTGATAAAAAATCCTATACATGCTTGCTAAATCAAAAATAACTCAGGGCAAATCTCTTAATAGGAAGATGTCAAAATATTCATAATAACTAGAGATTAGATTCCAGTGTGAGTCCTTTTGAAAAGAGTGGAATGAAGTAATTATCAGATCCGATGTTCTGCTCAGGCATCTGGGTAGTCGCAAAGGTTTATTAAGACAAATATCCCCAACTACAAATCATCTTTGGCGTCTACTTAAATTCCAGTTAACAGTGTAACAGTGGTTTCAAGTGTACAGCTCAGTGAGTCAACATGTCCATTCTTCACTGTACACAGACCTCAACAGATGCACTCTCTAATCCCCATCACCTATTTAACCCCTCTGCCTACCCACCTCCCCTCTGGTAACCATCAGTGTGTTCTCTATAGTTTGTTTCCTGGTTTGTCTCTTTTCCTCCTTTGCTCATTAGTTTTCTTAATTTCCACATATATGTGAAATCATATGGTATTTCTCTGACTGGCTTCATTTAGCCTCATACCTTCTGTGTCCATCCGTGTCCTTGCAAATGGCGAAATTTCCTTTTGTATGGCTGAATAAAATTACACTGCATATATATACTACATCTTCTTTATCTGTTCCTTAAAGTAAAAAAATAGCACTATTCTTCAATACAGCAATTGCACTACTAGGTTTTTACAGATTATTTCTAAAACATGAAATACAAAATATTCTTTGGCACCAATTTTAATATAGAATAATCATAGATGAGGACAATTAAACTCAAGAGGCAGGAAGCATAAATGACACAAAATGTGCAGAAAAATTAAAAGACTCAAAGACTTAGCTGACATTATTCAACATACCAACATGTGTGTGATGCAGTAAGAGGAGGAAAAAGCGAATAGGATATTTGAAGGAAATGGCTGGAAACTCTTTAAAAATGTGAGTAGGGAAATTAGGACAGAACTGAGATTCAAGTACTCTGTGGTTTCCCTAGATGGCCCGTTCTCTCTCTCCTGTGTTAGGTCTTTGTGATGATGTCTTGGGACAGTGAGCATTCACCGGTGCTTGTCCTGATCCTGAGGTCTGCTCATTGTACCTGCCTTCACTTGTTTTTCTCCATGCTGGATGAGCTCTTGCTCATCCTTCCCTAGAAATGAACTTTACAAGAGGTTCATTCTTGAATGTTTGCCTCACATTCTTTAATCTAAAACATGCAGACAAAATAAACTTGGTGAGACATTCTTGATGCCTTGCCTCCTCTTGATCCTCTGCAAATGGTTTTCCCACATTTGAAATGTTTCTGGCTTTCCTAAGGGTATTCTCTATTGACTGGATGGATCATGGTTGGGCAAATATCTGGGCAGGGCAGAAGTCCCATGGAATTTACAGCAAAGGAGCACTGTTCAATAAATGAAAGATGGAGGTTAGTTGAGAACCTTCTCACAGCTCACTTCAAAAACTGTATAATAGAGCTATTAGAAGGAAAACCTGGGAAGTTTAAAGAGAATAAAAGAACAGAAGAAAACGAACAAGTAATGCATATAGAACAAAAAAAAAGACCGATTTAAACACATATGCCAGTAATTATGTTAAATATAAATGGGGAGAAATGTAGGAAGGTACCTGATCGACTTCATTAGTTTAAATTTAGGTCAAATATAGAAATAACCAGAAAAAAGCAATTTCAACAAAAGCATGCAAATGACACTGCAATTTAAGCCAATTAAAACATACCAATGAAGTAATTTCTAAGTCCCTATTTCAGTGTAGTCTACAAAATATAAACCCAACTTTAAAACTTTCAGATAATAAACTTCACCTTTCTTTGAGGCCAGCATTGCCTTAATGCCCAAACTAGACAAAGGACATTATGAAAATGTTAATTATCCCTCAAGATATACATTATTTGCATCTCTAACAGAAATAACAGATTATGAAGCTCGAAAACAGGATTCTAAAATATATATGAGGACATAAAAGATCAAGAATAACCAAGAAATCTAGGAGACAATATGTGGGAAAGCTTCCCCTCTGATACTGTAGAGTATTTTTTAAGTTACTATAATTAAGATAGTATGCTGTATCTACTCAAAAATTTAAAAAAGTGTAGGGACACCTGGGTGGCTCAGTCAGTTGGGCGGCTGCCTTCGGCTCTGGTCATTGGTCTCTGGGTCCTGGGATTGAGCCCTGTGTCGGCCTCCGTGCTCAGTGGGGAGCCTGCTTCTCCTTCCTCTGCCTCTCTTCCCCGCCCCACTTGTGATTTCTCAAATAAAATCCTAAAAAAAAAAAATACAGGGTAAAAGGAGAGGACCAGAATTCTCTGCACACCTATTAAGATGGATCGCGCATAGATGGAGCTGCAGAGAGTTGGAGGGAGATGTCCTCAGTCAGCAGGAATTGGTCACCTGTGGAACTATACTGGGAACAGCCACATACTCCATCTCCTACCAAATAGTAGTGTTGTGGATGCAAATAAAGTACCTTAACTTTCTCAGTTCTAGGACATCTATAAACATTAGGAAAAAGTCCTGAGTAGAACTTACAGTATTAGCTGTAAATGAAAATATTAATGATTTGGACATAACTTATGCTTATCAAAGAACACTGAAAGCAAAGAGGCCCATGGGGTAAAACCTATCATATATATGATATATATCACATACATGGTATATATATATGTCATGTACATGGTACACACATGACTGGTCTTACATTCAGAAAATAGAGTTCAAATCCGCTGCAAGCACTTCTGAGGACAACTTGGCATAGGCTACTGAAGTTGAATAAATTAACACTGGCTCAGAAATCCCATTTTCTAAGCCTATTTCCCTATAGAAATGTGTTCGCACATGCACTGATATAAGTGCTTAAGGCACTCCTATTTATAAAAGCCACACACTGGAAAAACCAGATCGGAATCGTAATAGCTGCGTGGATTGTGGTCCACTCTGGAGCACAGCAATCCTTCTCTCGCACCAGTTCTTGCAGCTAAGCACGTGATTCTCACAAGAGCAAACTAAATGAACACATGACCCCACTTTTGTAGAAGGAGTCACCATTAAACTGGTGTTGAACAGCTGGGATGGGGTAAAACCAGGGGAAGTGACTTCGGCAAGTTGGGAGAGGGGCTGGCTGCTGGGTGGGTGCTAGCATGGCTTCTGGGAAGCTGGCACTTGGATATGTGGACTTGGGGTAGTCACCCGTGTTTGGGACACCTGTGTTGTGTAAGTTCTGTTCTTTCCAGTTTCAGGATAGTGATTTTTGTCAGGAGTCTAAGCTGTACAGCATGCGTTTGAGAACACGTATTGTGAAACCAGGATTACGACAAGCTTAGTTAACATACATCATCTCCTGCACATTAAAAAAAAAA
>RCUC01114013.1:0-35109 GCA_003697995.1 Taxidea taxus jeffersonii | reverse complement strand
GCGCGTGAGCTCAGGCAGACAGAGAGGCAGGCAGAGGCAGAGGGAGAAGCAGGCTCCCTCCCGAGCAAGGAGCCCGATGTGGGACTTGATCCCAGGACGCTGGGATCATGACCTGAGCCCAAGGCAGTCGCTTAACCAACTGAGCCATCCAGGCGTCCCTACAGTCAATTATCTTTTAATGAGGATGCCAGTGAGGAAGGAATAGGCTTTTTAATTAATGGTACTGGGACAACTGGATAGCCAATTTCATATGGGCTTGTTTCCTAGTTGGACCCATACCTCACCTCATTTACAGAATTAATTCAAAATGGATCAAAGATGAAAAAAGCTAAAACTATAACTTTGTTAGAGGAAGACAGGGGTAAATCTTTGTGACCTTGGTTATGGCAATGGTTTCTTAAATATGATAACAAAAGCTCAAGCAACTAGAGAAAAAAACCAGATAAATTAGGATTTTTCAGAGGATGGAGTGGTAAAATGTTTTAAAATTCAATGTGATAGTTGCATAACTGAATATACTAGAAACCATTGATTTTTATGCTTCAGATGGGTGAATTTCACGGTATGTGAATCATATTTCACATAAGAAAATCAAAAGAGGCAAAAAAGAAAACCTTCAATAGACACATCACTAAAGAAGCTATAAAAATGTCTAATAAGCCATGGAAAGATACTAAATATCATTATTGATCAGGAAAGTGCAAATTAAAACCATAATGAGACACTACTACACAATGAACAGAACTAAAATTATAATGGCCGAGAGTACCAAATGCTCACCTCATAGAAATTCCCACTGACCTTATATCCCAGCCGCTGATCTGCCCTGTAAGGACACGTCAGGTGTACCACAGCTCCTGCCATTATAGAATCTGCCTTTGGCAGCTTCTGTATCTGCTTTACAGCTGTGAATACCTAACCGCTGGATAGAGTTGGCTGTTGACCTTGTGAAGTATGCAGCCACATACCTACAAATAAAACATGTTTATTTTATGCAAGTCAGGTCTTCACCTTTGGTGAAGGTCTATTCCAAAAGTAGGAAGTAGGTTACTTGATGTTTTAGGGTTTTTTTCTTAGATTTGTAGTTCCTTTTTCTGTCTTCCCAGTAAATGGAAAATAAGCCACTGTCTATGTTCCAAGAAACAACAATCCACAGTAGTTATTATTCCCATTGTCTGGACAAACAGCTGCAGCTGAAAGGCTTCATTTGCTCAAGGCAGGACACAGTGGAACCATTGTCTAACCCACGTCTGTGAGTTACCGAGGCCAGGTCCTGTGGACTATATCCAGGTGCCCTAAAGAGAAGAGTACATGGGCTTCTTTTTATAACACACTTGCCTTTGAGTTTCAGGGTGATTTTTTTCAAGTCTATTTAACATTTATTCCCCTGTAAAGAATTTGTGTTTAATTAATAATCTCTCTATTGAGTGCTTACTGTGTTTGTAGAGATGAGTACATTGATTCGGACTCTAAAAAGCTCAGAGTGTAGCAGAGAGAGCAACTGTGCAAATAAACATCTTCAATACAGCAAGATAATTGCAGTGGTAGAAGTATTTAGTAAGTCCAGTGGCTAACAAAAAAGGAAGTGACCATCTCTCCTGGAGTGGTTATTGAAGATGAGAAAGTTGTATAGGGCACATGAGGATGGGTAGGAATCTGTCAGTTGCTCAGCTGACCTGTGGGTGTCTATTTCTGTGTCATGACCAACTGTGGAAACCATTTATGCATAAACATCAGCATGAGATTTAAGCAAATAACTACTTAAAGGTAGAAAAAATTCATTGTTAGTTGGCAGGAATGCTGTGTTCCTTTACACCTTTTTAATAATTAACTTTGTGTTAAGATATAATTAAAACCTCTTAGCAAAATACAGAAGCCTTAGAGGGGGCAATGCTTTTTACTGGCATACGCTTCGTAAAATACATTGCAAAGCAACCAGCTATTAGAGTTCTTTCATTCTGTTGCATCTGCTTTGGGGAATTTAAACAGACAAGATGAAACAAATTTGCAAGTTTATGAAGATTTTGCTTTGTTCTTTTTTCAAACTGCTGAACTTGACAGATGAATATTCTTGGGATACTTGCTTTTCAGGTTTTTAGGAGGAAAGCTTTAAACTATATCTGTGACTACACTGTGTGTTAAGGTCGCAGTGGTTAGTTTCTAATGAAACTATCAGTTTATCAATAACTATCTTGGAGCTAATTATGAACCCTATTATGTTATTGCTTTTATTATTATTTATCTCCCTTATGTATTTCTCACTGTAGCCTTTTTTTTTTTTAAGATTATTTATTTGAGAGAGAGCATGCAAGTGGGGGGAGGAGCAGAGGGAGAGGGAGAGAATCGCCAGCAGATTACCCACTGAGCATGGAGCCAGATGTGGGACTTGATCCCACAACCCCAAGATCATGACCTGAGCCAAAACCAAGAGTCTGATGCCCAACTGACTGAGCCACCTTGGTGCTCTTCACTGTAGCCTATTTTGTCCCTCATTATTCCCCTTGGGATAAATAGGGCAAATTGAGAGGAAAATGGGAATATTTCAGTTTCAGATGTTTGACTCAGTCACATTGTGCCACTTTTCCTTTAGGGCTACGTGGATCGATAAGAGTACCTGCTACCTAATACACATTTTTGAAAGGGTGCATAGAAAATTCTAGAAAATGGGGAGCCTGCTTAGAAATAGTGACTGGCAGTGATTACAAAGGAAAGGCTGGGATTTTCTTTGTGTTTTGGTTTGTTCTTTCATTTTTTATCTTAGTTATTGCAGTAGCTGATGTTTTGGTACTCCATAGCAAGCTAAGTATTATATGATGATGGCAGAGTTTTCTGAAGCACTGCATTTGGGAAAATGTATTTAAATATATGCAGAGATCATGTAATAGATTTAATGGCAATAATCTATGCAAATCCATTTGATTTTAGTGTAGGATAGTCATTATCTTATGCAACTGTATTACTATGTAAATTTAGTAATATGTTCCAGAGGAAACTGTATACTATACACAAAGAATTGTGCAAAAATAATATATTAAAATCAGTGCCTTCTGGTTAATCCAAAATGATTAAAAGGAAAAACTACCTTAAGTTTATGAATACGAGTCAAAGAAAGAAAAAAAATATATTTCATTTTTAGATTATATAAATGGTGGAGAACTTTTTACTCATCTTTCTCAAAGAGAGCGTTTCACAGAGCACGAGGTACGGATCTATGTTGGAGAGATCGTGCTTGCCCTCGAACATCTCCACAAGGTAAGATGCTCAATTTGGGGGAGTTCTTTTTTTTTTAATCTGTTATTTGAGGTAATGCTGGAGCTAAAAGAGCTAATGTTTTAAAACATCACTGTCTTCGTGGAGATTGTGAAAGCACGCTTCCACATTATTGCCAATTTTCTCAATTCTGTAGTTCCCTTTTTAAAAAACTACTTTTTTTTTTTATAGTTCCTGTGATACAGATTAAAAAGGTAGAACCTGAACAGTTCTTTGATTTTGTTCATGAAAAATCCTAATGTTCATTACCAAGTATCATTAGAATAAAAGCTTTTCATTCTTAAGATAACCTTTAAAATGAAACCACAAGTCATAATATATGTTTCCTTGATTGTGACTTACTCCATTGCAGACTCTGCCTATGTGTCTGCAGGCTATATTTCCTGATGAGCTTGGAGAATATGAGTTATTTGAAAGGAGCACCTGCCATGCTACCCAACTACCCCACTCTCCCACTCTTTGCCTACGTCCCTGAGGCCCTCCCTTGTTCCCTCTAACCTCCCTCCGCCTCCAGTGCCTCCCTGTAGCGTGAACTTAGTTGCTAAAAACTTTAAGTGGATTTCATGTCTGCGATGCTGTTTCAGCTCTATTAAAATCAGTTTGAACTTTAAAAAGTATATATTATTTCACCTACTATTAATTTGGATCCAAGAAATTGTCAACAAAGTTTCTTGAACTTAATGAGGAAGCATTATTATAGAAGCAGTCCCTGTGTAGACTAGGGGTGTGTGTGTGTGTGTGTGTGTGTGTGTGTGTGTGTGTGTGTGTGTGTGTGTGTATTTCCTCAGAAAGCACTCGAATGATTTTCATCAAGTATGTGAGACCACGAGACCAGCATGACTTGAGTTGCTACATTAGGATGAGACAAGTACATCGTAGAGCCACTGTCCATCGTCATGAATTCAGATCCTGCATTGGATTTGAGATGAACAGAGATTAAAGTGGTGATTATGGAGCATAGACAAGGGTGAAGAGAGACGAAGGGAAAAGGCAAGGAAGAGGGAGGAAAGGGGGCAGGGAGACTGGAATTACAAGATGGAGGCAATGGACAGGAGGGGCTGTAAGCAAAGATGGTGAGAAGATACAAGCATAGAAGGGAGGGGTCAGGAATAGGCAATATCTAGCCCAGAGCAGAGCCTGGACTAAACAGTCCGGGGCTGGGAGTCAGAGTAGGAATGAAGAGGAGTTGATGAACAATGCAAAAGGGAACAGGGAGAAAAGGTCCCTGTGGGCATGGGGGGTGGGACAGTAGTGCTTGGAGAGAAAGGACAGAGGAGCAGGAGGGGAGCTGACACCTTTCTGCTGTGAGGGGGCAGGCACCCCATTCCTTCGGGTGGAGTTGTCATGTAGTGGCCAGCTTTTGCCTGTGAGTAACTCTGTGGGATATAAAGTAGTTAGGACATCTTCATACATGAACCATACTGGGCCCGGGAATGGGCCAAAAATATCTTTGAGTTTTATGCTTAGGGGTATTAGATGTAAATTTTAGTGATATAAAAATGGTGGCGGAAATCCCCATAAATACCAGAGTAAAAACAAAACAAATACAAAGGTCTGATGGGTAAGCTGGTAAACTCATTTTTTGTGTGAAAACTTTAATTCCACTAATTCTGTTTATTGAAGGAAAATCCAGGATCATCTGTTATTATTAAAACAGGGTAATCAGAACCACAGAAGTAGAGAACATGATGAATATTGGATATACGTGTAATTGATACGGAGTGAAAGTAATATAGCAAATCAGACCTCAGCTAAGTTTCTCTTATTCTTACTACCCTAAAAAGATAAATACAAAGAGATACGACATAAGAGATATTAAGCTAGTAATACTAACCTTGTTATAGCTGCTAACATTGAGTTTCTCGGGAAGAGACAAACATGGAGGACACTTGGAAGTGATGATGTAAAACAGATAGTAACTGAGTTATTTCTAAAATTGCTTCCAAAGTTTCTTTAAAAAAAAAAAAAGTCACACTAATTGTTAGATGTTTATGAGGCTGCAAGTCAAATGTTGAATAAATTGCGTATATCACCCTTTCTTTCCTGTAGAACACTGAAGTTCTGGGAGGGAAATTGCCTTGCATTTTTCCTTGTGTAATTTGTTGTTTCGATTTTAAGAAGTTATTATGAATCTGCTTTTTCATATGCTTAGTGTTATAGAAAGCAGTGTTTCTAAGTTTAAAAACATTTAATTCAGGCTGACATAACATGAAATTTGCAATGCACATCTATCAAGAACTTCTTGTATGACTTATATAGATTTATTTAGCTGAAGAAATGGCTGGAGTGCTTTTACTCTAAAACTTACACACAGAACAAGATGGAAGGATATATAAATTTTATCCAATTGACTTACTCACTTATTTAGAACTACTGATCAGCTAAAATTAACCTATGATCTTCAGCCTTTGTGTTTAGGAGCCTATTTGACACTGTATTAGATACTAGACAGATATGCATACTAGACAAATGCATGAAAAGTGAAAACAGCTAGTGTATGTGTGGTTATATTGAGATAAGCAGAAAATACCTAGAAAATCTCAGGTTTTTTTAGGTAAGTACAGTGTATATTTACGTAAGCAAAGGAATAAAAACAAAGACAGGAGCAGTGTGGGATCTGGTTAGTCAGGAAGGTCTCTGAATCCATTAGGAAGTGATAGACATGAATTGGCTAAAACTATCTGAAGAAAATCATCTGCAATGAGGACTAAATACATCCAGAAGACAGAACAGGAAGAATGGAGTAGACAGTGGTCAACAGAGAGACTCCACAGAAGCTGGTCCAGCAGGAATGGATCTTCATTACATGGAGGAGGAAGACGTGGTAGGAGAGGTGCAGAGAGCCCAGCAGATGAACCCTAAGATGGACGAATTCACATGGCCCTAGCCAGTGACTAAGCCATTATAGCATCCTGAACAGGAGAATCCTTTTTTAGGTTTGTTTTTATGGTAGATAAAGACTTTCCTAATTCATTTTTTGGAAATTGTTATTTGAAGATGCGTGTTTGTTTGTTTTTACAGTTGGGAATTATATACCGTGACATTAAGCTTGAGAACATTCTTCTTGATTCTAATGGCCACGTGGTGCTGACAGATTTTGGTCTGAGTAAGGAGTTTGTGGCTGAAGAAGTGAGTATTATATTTTAATTTGAAGTTAGTAACAACAGAATGTAAATGATTTAAAAAATGAGTTATAGAATAAGCGTTTATCAGAAGAGTACCATATGGATTATGGATTTTTGTGCAGGTTTGCCTAGAGGAACATCTTTACATGAATGATTGTAAAGATTTTTAGCTTAAAATTACCATCTTGTTAGAATTGCAGTAAACCTTTGATGGTTATATCAGAATTCCCTAGTTCAAAACAAAATTATGCATTTAACTTTTTCCCTATAAAATATAACTGAAAAATGTAAATAAGCCTTTGGGCCCTTGAGGAGAATTATGCCTTAGTTGGTAACCAATAGAGAATTACAAAACAAAGGACATAGAGTTTACATTGTATTTACAAAGTAGGACATGTCCTGATGTCCCCTTGAATTCACTTGACAAAAATGACAAGGATCTACTAGACCAACTTCTTTAATAACCTTGCTGTTTTTGCTCATACGAACTAAAATGTAATAGGTAATGTGCAGATTTTAAATATGGAGGACGTTGCATTTTCAGTATTAATTAGTATATGTTTACTATTACATATGCATTTAATGACATTTTAAAATGTACATCTGCTAGTTCTAATTTAGGTACTATTTACTTAGCAGTTGTAATGAAAAATACATTTTTATACTACTGGTTATGCAAAAAAGGAGGTAAATTTGAGTGCCAGCTTTTTTTCTAACCTAAGAAGTTATTGGTATAGAATACAGAATTACAGTGCAGTTTTCATAGTGAAGGACTTTGTGGTGTCAAACTTATCATTCTTGAGTTCTCCATCAGGTGTGTCTGTTTCTGGTTGTTTGCTTTTTATAATATTGCCAAAGAAGTCCTAGGTGAATTCTGTAAGTGCTGAAATTATAGAGCTAAAGATCCCAGTTTTTTATCATATCCGTAGTCATTCAGTTCACTTATTCAATAAATATTTATTGACCACCTCTACTATGCTTGGTACTAGATAATGCAATGGTGAAGAAGGTTGAAGTGGTATCTGCCTTCATGAAGTAGTGGTTATAATTATACTGATTATCTCTGATAGAAAAATCATAGTTATAAAATGGATGAATTTTTGAGGAATTTACTTCAAAGTCTGACTTTTAAAACTTTTTCTCCTTTTAAAACTTTTCGTGGCAACTTCAGTAAGATGTGACAGGTTAAATATGTTTACCATGGCTTCCTCACCAAATCCCCTATGCAAAAGGGAGTAAAATAGACACGTTCTCAAAAGAGAAGGAAGAAAATAGCAACCAAATTTTGGAAGATGGACAACAGGAAATCGAGTTGTAACTCAGATAGCATTTCTGATCACAGTTGAATCCTAAGCTAGTAACATGAGAAGCTCCAAAGCAAGCTAATTTCTCCTTCTGGCTCCCAGACAGGGTCAGGAATTGAGGGCACCAGGTGTCCCTCAAAGTAGGAGCACAGGGGATGTGGTTGCAAGTCTGTATGAGAAACAGGGAGCCCCCCCTCCGAGCTGTAGTCTACCTAATTCACCTAGGCCACCGTGCTTTCCTTACCTTCAAGGAAGACAGTGCTAACAAGAAAGCCTGTGTTCAGGGACAATGGCCTGAAAGTGAGGACATAACAAAGGAAATAGTGGTTGAAGTGAAAAATGACACAGTGAGTCATGGAGCTCCCAAGGCCTCTTTCTGCCTCTTCGTTCTGAGAACATGGCTTCCTACACAGGAGTTTAGAGGGTTCCTCTGAGAAACTGAGAACAGAAACTCTGCAGATGCTGTCAGGTGGTGGTGTTGCCAGTAAACTAGTCCAGCCAGATTCTTCTACAGAGATGTCTGTGACTTGACAAGCCCAGCACATGCCACAGAACCACATTTGTGATAAAGTCACTGTTTCTTTTTCTATTTTGATTTCACTATATTTCAGTGATTAGTTTCTTGTGTCTCTATTCCAATGTGATTATAGTTTCTTCTGTCATACTATGCATTTTAAACCATTGTTTTGAGAAGGGGTTGATGGGCTTCAAGAGATGGCCAAAGGATCCTTGGCATGTGAAGCACACCCACGTGGAGAGATTTGGTGATCACCTTCTCCTCTCTCCATGGAACCTTCCGTGCATTTGCTCATTCTGTTGACAGCCTTCTCCATACTAGACATTAGGCTAGGTTCTGATAAGACACCACTGAAAAGAATCGCTTAGTGACTCCTGTATTTATGGGTATGTGTGGCTGATCATTTGACAGACTTTGGCCCTGGGACACAGCAGAAATAAACAAAAATCAAGCATGGATCAGAGTTGCTGAGTTCTAATACAGAAATACAAATTAATCAGAAATGCCACGTGACTAAATCAACCTGGTCCTTCCTCACAAGAGAGACCTGTGTGTTCCGTTAATCATGTCAGCAGCTTCTCGGCAAGGGAACAGGGGAGTTCTTGTTGGATACCATAGGTTTTGAACACTTAGTTGTTTAGGTGCAAAAATGAAATATCGGGTTGAGGGGTACTTGGGTGGCTCAGTCAGTTAAGCATCCAGTTCTTGGTTTGGCTCAGGTCATGATCTCAGTGTCATGAGATCAAGCCCTATGTCAGGCCCCACGCTCAACAGAGTCTGCTTGAGATTCTCTCCCTTTGAGCTCCTCCCACTGCTCTCTCTCAAATAAATACATAAATAAAATCTTTTTTAAAAATGAAATATTGGGATTCAATTTGAAGTGGAGAAATAACTTACAGATTTTATTATTCACTGAATACAACCCAGCTGCATTTAATTTAGTTATGTGTTAGTGTCTGTGTCATTAAGCTTTCCACTTTCATCTCTTCCCCTCAGACAACCAGCTCATTCTTCCTCTTCGCATAGAGGACATACAGTCACACTAGGCTTCAGGTTTAACTCTCAGGGCTGGGGTAGGAATCACCCCTCTCTGAGACTCCTACAACAGGATCTAGTGGTTCTTTACTCCCCTAATTCCACCCAGCACCTGTTCAGCAAGGTTCCCTGCCTAGACTCTTTCCACCTTAAAAATATTCTCCCCCAAAAAACAAAAAAATCTTAAAAAAAAAAAATATTCTCCCCAACTATTTCTGTTTTGATTAGCTAGCATTCCCTTTTGGTTTCACATGGCACCCTGACTCCCTCATATCGAAATACCATCTTTCTTGGAATGAGTTTCTTTTTTGTCCATCCCTCTTCTACCTTGTTGGTTTTCGGTTTAAACTCTAGTTTAAGGAGTCTCCTCCTTGTTTTCCAGTGTATACAGAAAGATTCTATAACTCCAGCTCCAACTGACCTCTCTCCTCTTCCTCTTCCTCTTGATCTTTTGTCATCGTTTAAGCATGCCTAGTCTCTCCTGTTTTAAAATTTTAAAGATGGATGGGTGGATGGATGGACGGACGGATGGATGGATGGACCAATAGATAAACAGAATCTATTCAGAATTCCATATTCCTTTCCAGCTCTTGCACTTTTGTTCTCAGTATTTGTCTGCACACTCTCTTTACTTACCCACATGTCACTCCTTAATCTACTCCAATTTGGCTTGCACACCAACCGACTGTAAGCCTTCTTGTCAAGGTCACCATTGACCTCAGTTTTAGATACTTTGTAGTCTTTTCTTATTTGACTACCTAGTAATATTGGGAAGATATTGCATCTCTCCTTGGCTCATGTGACACCACACTCCCCTGGCTTTCCTTTTCTCTGTCACTGTCTTTTGCAGCCTCTTCCTGTTCTACCCAGGGGTTCCTCACAGTTCAATACTAGGTACTCTTCTCTCTTTATCCTCTACTCTCCCCTGTATGCTGGTGATTCCTCAAAATACATGGCAACCCTGACCTCTCTTCTGGACTCCAGATCCAGACATGCTCGTGATGTATTTCCACGTGATGCTCTCATAGACTCCTTGAGCTCAACATATCCAAAACTGAACTAACCGTCCCCCATCCAAATATGCTTCTCTTTCAGTATGTTACTGTTTTGTATGTGATAGATTCTGCCCTCACTGGGTCTGGGGAATGTATTTCTACTAATTTTTAGGAATTTACTGAGTACAAAAAAACATACTTTTAAAATAACAGTTAAAGTTTCTGCTCATGGTATAATATTCATATCTCTGTGTATTCATTAATTGAATAATTGAGCAAATATTAATTGAGTACTATGTGTTGGGTATAGTACTTAGACCCTAGAAATACAGTGGTAAACAGAACAAATTCCTTGCCCTAATGAGCCTATATTCTGGAGGTGTTTGTCAAATATGCCTATAAGTAATTATTTCTAGATCATAGTTTGCTAGACTGGAGTGTATACAGGATAAAATTGGTTTATTGTAGAAATCTTTAAAATCTTTTATATGATAATGGACACTTTACAGATTTGATACTTTTCATATGTTCTTTTCTCAATCGTAGAATCTGATAAATCCCTTAGGATTCTGAGACTAAAAGAAGACATTTCTAAGTATTTGCAGGCTAGTCTATGTCCTTCATAGAATCTCATGAGAGTATAATTCAGCAAACATTTGTTGAGTTCCTACTGTGAGTCAGATATCCTGCTGGTATTGGGTATATGATTTTAACACTGAAGACTATAAAGATATTTAAAGGGGGTCTGTTTTTACCTGTTTATGAACAAATAATGTCAAAACGATACATTAATGTCCAATTAGTTACCCTGTACTTACATGTGGCATATGCATTCTGTGTTTTCATAATTTCACACTGAACATTTAAAAATATCACAACAGATTATTAATGTAAATCTACAGGTAGCTAAATAAAACTAGCAGAAAAATAATGTCCCCAACATTTAAAATAGAAGTAGCTAAACTAATCATACTGCCATGGCAGCTGTACTTTAAAGGAAAGGCCTATGGAAAGACTATTTGCAAATAGACTTTATGGAAAGACTTAAAGGAGAGACTATTTGCTCTTTCCAGAAAATAGAAAAATGCACCTTTGCTTAGTAAAGGGGATGTTATTCATTAATTTTTTGAACATGTAGGTGGCCTTTGTGTTTAGTGGATCCGACATGTATTGAAGGAAGAGGATCTTTTTCAGGTCTCCCCTCTGTAGCTGTGTGACACTGGGCAAGCCCCAGTCCTTAGCCTTTCTCAGTCTTAGTTTCTTCCTCTGTAAAGTAATAGCTGTCATATCTAACTTATAGGATGATCATATCCCACAATCAGCTGATGCTCATGAAAGTATGTTCTAAAGTGTGAAGCTGGTAAAAAAAAATACCAGTTTCTACTTTTAAGACATACTCTTCAAATTTTAGATTACCATGAGCAAAGCTAAAATATACAGATGAGAATCTTAAATTACTCTCCTTTGGGGCACCTGGGTGGCTCAGTTAAGTGTCTGCCTTTAGCTCAGGTCATGATCCCAGGTGGGATCGAGCCCCATCGGGCTCTCTGCTCAACAGGGAGCCTGCTTCTCCCTCTCCCTCTACCTGCTGCTCTGCCTGCTTGTGCTCTCTCTGTCTCTCTGTCAAATAAATAAAATCTTTAAAATAAAAATTACTCTCCCTTTTCTGATTTGTAGGAAAGTTGTAAATTATGCCTCTCTTTAGTAAATGACTAGTTGATGATACCATTTGCAGTATTCTGCTGTCGTGACACACATCTCAGTATGCCTAGGTGAGGTTCAGGATCCATAAAGAGCATGTTTGCTTTAGGAATCTGATAACCCTACTTTCTAAGGAAGCTTTTGTTACTTCTGTCCCCTTCCTCAATTGATTCATCCTGGTGTGTGTTGACAGTTCTTTTCATTTGTATATGCTCCTAAAGAACGTATTAGGTTGGGGAGCTCCGATGGTTAAGCATCTGCCTTCTCTCAGGTCATGATCCCAGGGTCCTGGGATAGAGCCCCCCACCCACATCCACTTGAGTTCATTGCTCAGCAGGAAGCCTGCTTCTCCTCTGCCCAATTCTTCACCTGCTTGTGTTCCCTCATGGGCGTGTTTTCTGACAAATAAAATCTTTAAAAAAAAAAAAAAAAAGGAATGTATTAGGTCTCTGTAAATAAGTCCTATCAGTCACTCACCAAAATCAGTGACTCTGGGATAATTTTAGTTATTTTAGGGTAAATGTTGAGATGGGAGTGTTGGGAAAATAGGAGATCTAGAAACCAGTCAGAGCATTTTTCCATTGCCCCAGTCTTTCTTCTACTTAAGCAGTATTACATAATATACAGATGCTAGCACATTAGTTTCTGCCATTTTTGGTAGAGCTCTTCTGCCAGATATTGGAGTGGATTCCTTACATTTGGACAGGAGTGGGGGAGGGAGACAGACAGGGATTTGCCCTCAGATGTCTGCCTCACAGATTGCTTTATAACTTTTCTTATAGTAGAAATCACTGGCTCTGGTAAGATTTACTGTAATACTCTTTCTAATTTTAAGGCAAGCTCAATGCACAAGTTCAGAGGGCAGGTTTAATGTAAATGACATCAAAGTGCAAGTGGGGACAACTTTTAAGTGGAGATTCTTTTCACAGAAACTTCTGTAATATAGTCCATTTGTTCAAGTCAGGTCAAATATATATAATTTTTATTTACTTGAAAATTATATTTAGCAGACACATTTTTCTATATTAATACAGAATGTATTAATCTGAAAACAGATAATTTGTATCTATTTTCTAAGAAAAAAGGGAAAGGAACTTAAAAGCCATGCTGAGTATCAGGGACTTTCAAAACCTTAATGGGTATTTAGCAAAAAATATTGTGGAATATTAACTGACATTGCATAAGTTTGATTAATAAATACTTAGAGCTTTCAAATTTCTTTTTTAATTTTTTGTTATGAAATATTTAAATATAAAAAATTAAAAATGATAATTAAAAATTAAAAATAAAACAGAATCTGTGCACCCACTATTCACATATACAGTTATAAACATTTTGCATTTTTTCCCATTCATTCGGCAAACATCAGTTGAATGTCTGCTGTGATCCAGGCACTGTTCTGTCTGGCATTGGAATCTAGCAATGAACAAAATAGGCAAAAATCTTTCCTCTAGACAGGGAGGTCAGCCAATGACAAGTAAATAAGTAAAATATGTATGAAGTATGTTAGATAGTGGGAAGTTACAAGAAGACAAATACATTCGGAAAAAGGAATAGGGAGTATCAGGGTGAGAAAAGGTTGTACTTTTTTTTTATTTTCTAAGAGGGGGTGGGGAGGGGCAGAGGGAAGGAGAAAATCTGAAGCAGTTTCCATGCCCAGCGCAGAGCCCAACACAGGGCTCGATCTCACAACCTTGAGATCATAACCTGAGCTGAGATCAAGAGTCAGACACTTAATGAACTGAGCCACCCAGGCGCCTGAAAAAGTTGGACTTTTAAAACAGGTTCAGGAATGGTCTAGCTGAGAAGGTGACAGTTGAATAGAGACATGAAGAAAGTGAGAGTATGAGCCATATCAGTATCTTAGTAAAGAGATTTTTAGGCAGAGAGATCAGCGTGAAAGACCCAAGGTGGGAATATGCCTGGGCTCTTTGTGGAACAAGGAGGAATACAGTGTAAGTGTACAGAATGAGTGAGGCTCAGAGTAGCAGGAAGTAAGGACATGGAAGAGGATTGTACAGATCACACAGGGCATTGGAGACTGTTGTAAGGACTGTGACTTCTTTAAGTGAAATGGGGGCCATTGGAAGGTTTTGAGTAGATGAGTGAGATGATCTGACTTGTTTTAGAAGAGTAATTCTGTTTGCCAGGCATAATGTTCTTGTAGTGGTGCAAGTCTAGATACATGGAGACCAGTTAGGAAATTGTTGCACTAATCCAACCAAGAGATGGTGATGCTTTAGATGGTGGAGTGGCAGAGTAAATTGGAATAAGTAGTCAGATTTTAGATACATTTTGACATTAGAGATAATGAAATTTCTTGATGGGTTGGACATGGAATGTGAGAGAGCAAGAAGAATCAGGGGAGCCCTAAGGTTTTTGGCCAAAGTGGCTGAAAGGATGAAGTTGCTATTAACTAGCATGGGGTGGGCTTCTGATGGGAAGGTTTCAGGTAGGTAGAAGAGTGCATTCAAGCAGCTTGAATTTGAGACTATTAGACTTACAGAGATGTCAGTGGGCAGTAGGAGATCTGAGTCTAGAGTCTGGGGGAGAAGTCTCATGTAGAGATATAAATGTGGAATTTTCCAATATATAAGTAATATTTAAAATCATGAAATTGGAGGAGAGGGGTGTCTGGGTGCCTCAGTCCACTAAGTGTCTGCCTTCTGCTCAGGCCGGGATCCTGGGGTCCTGAGATTGAGCCCCGCGTAATAAAAGAGAGATTGGGCTCTCTGCTCAGTGGGGAGTTGCTTCTCCCTCTCATTCTTCCTTCCTGTTCTCTATCTCTTCTCTTAAATAAATAAAAAAAATATTTTTAGAAAAAGAAATGGAGGAGTGTATCAACAGAATAAGTACAGACAGGAAAGAAAAAAGGACAAAGCTCTGAACCCCAGGCCACTCTGACTTGAGTAAAAAGAGGAGGAGGCGCCAGCAAAGGAGACTGGGAAAAAGGGACTGGGAAGCTGGAAGAAAATAGGCAAGTGTGTTGTCTTGGGAGCAAGTGAAGAAATGTTCCTAGGATGAAGGAGATCAACTATGTCCTTAACTGTTGTTAAGGTGAGGACTGGAGATTGAGCATTGGCTCAGTCTAAATCTCAGGAGAGATCAAATGGGAATTGACACATTGTCCTCCACAACCTAAGGCAACTCTGTAAAAACAAATAGTGAAATCATGTGAGGAGGACGCAGAGGATGGAGTGGGTCAAAAGAGGTCTTTTTATTTTAAGGTAGGAGAAATGACAGACATCATATGCTGGTTGACACATTCCTGAAAAGGAAGTAGGGGTCAATATAATAATGGGGGTGGGGGGAAGATTGCTGAAGGATGACCTTGGGAGGGATAAACTCAGTACATAAGTGGGGAAGCTGCCCTTAGCTTGTGGCCTCATCAGTTCATCCTTAGGAAGAGAGAAGGGTGAGTTGCTGGACCTAAATGCACGTGACTGTCAAGAAGTGATAATGGGAGCTTGTGGAAGGTCTTTTCTGATTGCTTCTATGTTCTCACTGAATGTAAGGAAGGAAAAGGAGACATTGGAGTTTGAGGAGAGAGGAAAAGATATAAAATAAGTAGCCACGTCTGTGGGAGAGTAAATGGATTAGGGAATGAGTGTGTTTGCTGGACAGCATTAAAGGCCCACTTGAGGCTCATGGTCTTGGATTTAAAGTGAAATTGGTCAGCCTGATTCTGTGTTTTGCTCCAACCACATTTAGCTTAACAAGTGCAGGCAAAGAGTAGGTGGTGGGTTGAATTTAATCTTGTTTTAGTACCCCTACTTCATATGTATATATCCATAAACTATATATACTGTTAGCTTATGTTCCTAAAATGTACATAAATGGCATATCATTATTGCAAAGTATTTTGACTTATTTTTGAAATTTATCCAAATTGATAAATATGAATCTGTTTCATTTATTTTAGCTTCTGTATAATATTTTAAATGAATTATCCAGTCTACTTCTCCATTCTCCTGCATTTAGGTTTCTGTGTTCTCTTAGTGTTAAAAGTTTTTTCTGATATTATTGGTTTTCTGCAGTACTTTAAATACTCTAGGTACCTATCATTTGTAATTATATATTTTATTTCTTTTCCAAGTCTTCACTTGTCTTTAATGATATTTTTGCCATCATCAGATTTAATATTTTAATAAAATCAAATGTACTAATCTTTTCATGTTTACATTCAATTATTTTTAAAAAATTTAATTGTGCCAAAATAATTGTTTAATTTTAAAATTTTAAAATAAAAATTATCATCTAAATATTTTTAAGTGTACATCAATTGTATTAACTATATTCACATTATTGTGAATGTTTTATCTTGTAAAACTAAACTCTATATCCATTGAACAATAACTCCTCAGTTTTCTCTCCTCCTAGCCTCTGGCAATCACCGTATTACTTTGTGTTTCTGTGAGTTTGACTACTTTAGATACCTAATAAAAATAGAATCATACAGTATTTATCTTTGTGACTGGCTTACTTCAGTTAACATAATGTCCTCAAGGTTCATTAATGTTGTAGCATGTGATGGGACTTCCTTCTTTTTTAAGGACAAATAATATTGTAATATATATATATGTTGTACTTTGTTTATCCATTCATCCACTAGTGGACATTTGGGTTGCTTCCACTTTTTGGCTGTTGTGAATAATGCTGCATTGAACATAGGTATACAAATACCTCTTTGAGATAATGCTTAAAGTTCTTTTGGATATATATCCAGAAGTACAATTGCTAGATCATATGATTATATTATTTTACTTATTTCCCCCATGATAATTTTATTTTTAATTTTTTTGAGGAACATCCTTAATGTGTTCCATAGAGGCTGCACCATTTTCCATTCCCACCAACACTGTGCAAGCATTCCAGTTTCTCCACATCCTCACCCATACTTAGTATTTCTGCCTTTTTGATAGCAGCCCTCCTAATGAGTATGAGGTAATATCTCATTATAGTTTATATTTGCATTTCTCTCATGATTAGTGATGTTGCACATCTTTTCATGTGGTTTTTGGTCGCTTGTTTATCATCTTTGGAAGAATGTATGTTGAAATTCTTTGCCTAGTTTTTTAAATAATTTTTTTAATTTATTTAATTTCTTTTCAGTATAACAGAATTCATTGTTTATGCACCACACCCAGTGCTCCATGCAATACGTCCCCTCCATAAAACCCACCACCTGGCTCCCCCAACCTCCCACCCCCTGCCCCTTCAAAACCCTCAGAATGTTTTTCAGAGTCCATAGTCTCTCATGGTTCAACTCCCCTTCCAATTTCCCTCAACTCCCTTCTCCTCTCCATCTCCCCATGTCCTCTGTGTTATTTGTTATGCTCCACAAATAAGTGAAACCATATGATAATTGACTCTCTCTGCTTGACTTATTTCACTCAGCATAATCTCTTCCAGTCCCATCCATGTTGATACAAAAGTTGGGTATTCATCCTTTCTGATGGAGGCATAATACTCCATTGTATATATGGACCATATCTTCTTTATCCATTCGTCCGTTGAAGGGCATCTTGGCTCTTTCCACAGTTTGGTGATTGTGGCCATTGCTGCTATGAACATTAGGGTACAGATGGCCCTTCTTTTCACTAAATCCGTATCTTTGGGGTAAATACCCAGTAGTGCTATTGCAGGGTCTTAGGGAAGTTCTATTTTTAATTTCTTTTTTTTTTTTTTAAGATTTTATTTATTTATTAGTTAGAGAGAGAGAGAGAGAGTGAGCATAGGCAGAGAGGCAGGCAGAGGCAGAGGGAGAAGCAGGCTCCCCGCCGAGCAAGGAGCCCAACGCGGGACTCAATCCCAGGATGCTGGGATATGACCTGAGCCGAAGGCAGCCGCCTAACCAACTGAGCCACCCAGGCGTCCCCTATTTTTAATTTCTTAAGGAATATCCACACTGTTTTCCAAAGTGGTTGCACCAACTTGCATTCCCACCAGCAGTGTAAGAGGGCTCCCCTTTCTCCACATCCTCTCCAACACGTGTTGTTTCCTGTCTTGCTAATTTTGTCCATTCTAACTGGTGTAAGGTGGTATCTCAATGTGGTTTTAATTTGAATCTCTAGTGATGGCTAGTGATGATGAACATTTTTTTCATGTGTCTGATAGCCATTTGTATGTTTTCATTGAAGAAGTGTCTGTTTGTGTCTTCTGCCCATTTTTTGACATGATTATCTGTTTTCTGTGTGTTGAGTTTGAGAAGTTCTTTAAAGATTCTGGATATCAGCCTTTTGTCTGTACTGTCATTTGCAAATATCTTCTCCCATTCCATGGGTTGCCTCTTTGTTTTTTTGACTGTTTCCTTTGTTGTACAGAAGCTTTTGATCTTGATGAAGTCTCAAAAGTTCATTTTTGCTTTCATCTCCTTTGCCTTTGGAGACATATCTTGAAGGAAGTTGCTGGGCCTGATGGCGGAGAGGTTACTGCCTATGTTCTCTTCTAGGATTCTGATGGATTCCTGTCTCATGTTGAGGTCTTTTATCCACTTCGAGTTTATCTTTGTGTAAGGTGTAAGAGAATGGTTGAGTTTCATTCTTCTACATATAGCTGTCCAATTTTCCCAGCACCATTTATTGAAGAGACTGTATATTTTTTCCTGCTTAGTCGAAGATTATTTGACCATAGAGTTGAGGGTCCATATCTGGGCTCTCTACTCTGTTCCACTGGTCTATGTGTCTGTTTTTATGCCAGTACCATGCTGTCTTGGTGATCACAGCTTTGTAGTAAAGCTTGAAATCAGGTAAGGTGATGCCACCAGTTTTGTTTTTCTTTTTCAGCATTTCCTTAGCAATTTGGGGTCTCTTGTGATTCCATAAAATTTTAGGATTATTGCTCCAGCTCTTTGAAAAATACCGGTGGAATTTTGATCGGAATGGCATTAAAAGTATAGATTGCTCTAGCAGTATAGACATTTTAACAATGTTTATTCTTCTGATCCAAGAGCATGGAATGGTCTTCCATCTTTTTGTGTCTTCTTCGATTTCTTTCATGAGTGTTCTGTAGTTCCTCGAGTACAGATCTTTGCCTAGTTTTTAATCAGGTTATTTGCTTTTTTCTTGTTGAGTTGTAGTTCTTTATATATTCTGAATATTAACCAATTACCTGATACGCAATTTGTAAATTTTCTGTCCTGTTCTGTAGGTTGTCTTTCTACTTTGCTTCCTTTGATGCAAGGAAGTTTTTAATTTTGATATTGTCCCATTTGTCAGCTTTTGTTGCCTGTGGTTTTGGTATCATATCCAAAAAATACTTGCCAAATCTAGTGTCATGAAACTTTCCCTCTGTTTCTTCTAGGAATTTTACAGCTTTAGGTCTTGCATTTAGATCTTTAGTCCATTTTGAGTTAACTTTTGTATTTGGTGTAAAGTAAGGGTCCAACTTCATTCTTTTGTATGCAGTTGTCCATTTTTCCCAGCGTCATCTCTTGAAGAGCATCCTTTGCTTATCATGTGGTCTTGACACCCTTGTTGAAGGAGATCATTTGACTGAAAGCACTGTAAGGTTTATTTCTGGGCTCTTTATTTTGTTCCATTTCTCGGTATGTCTGTCTTAATTACACAACAAAGATGTATTGTTTACTGTAGCTCTGTAATACATTTTGAAATCAGGAGGTGTGACACTGCCAACTTTGTTCTTCTAAGTCTGTTTTGGCTATTCAGGATCCCTTGAGATTTCATATGAATTTTAATATATTTTTTCATTTTTGCAAAAAATGCCATTGGGATTTTTTTTAAAATTTTTTTTTTAGCCACTGGGATTTTGAAAGGAATTACATTGGATCTCTAGATTACTCTGGGTATGGTAGTATGGACATTTTCAAATATTATGTCTTCTAATACACAAGCAGGTGATGTCTTTCCTTTTATTTCTATCTCCCTTAATTCCTTTCAGAATATTTTATCATGTTCATTGTCAGGTCTTTTGACTTATTGGTTAAGTTATTTCCTGATCATTTTATTATTCTTGATGCTATTTTAAATGGGATGTTTTCCCCTTAATTTTCTTTGGATTGTTCATTGTTAGTGTAAAGAAATGTAACAGATATTTGTTTGTTGATCTTATATTCTGTAACTTTTCTGTATGTGCTTATTCTAATAGTTTTTTGTGTGGAATCTTTAGGGTTTTCTACATATAAGATTATGTCATCTACAAATAGAGATAATTTTATTTTTTCCTTTCAATTTTGGATGTCATTTGTTTGTTTTTGTTTTTGCCCAACTGCTCTGGCTAGGACTTCTAGTTCTCTATTGAATAGAAGTGGTAAAAGCAGCCTTCCCTTGTTCCTGATCTTAGAGGAAAAGCTCTCAGTTTTTCACCATTGAGTGTCATGTTTACTGTGGGCTTTTCATATATGGCCTTTACTATATGGAGGTAGTTTCTTTCTATTCCTTCTTTGTTGTTGAGTGTTTTTATCATGAAAGGGCATTGAAGTTTGTCAAATGCTTTTTCTGCATCTGTTGAAGTGATCATGTGGTTTTTGTTCTTCATTCTATTAACGTGGTGTTTTACATTGATTGACTTTCAAGTCTTGAACTATCCTTGCATTCCAGGAATAAGCCTCACTTGGTCATGTCACATAAACCATTAAATGTGCTGATGAATTTGATCTGATAGTATCTAAGTGGGATTTTTGTATCAGTCTTCATCAGAAATATAAGTCTGTAGTTTTCTTACAGTATCTCTCGCTGACTTTGGTATCAGAGTAATGCTGCCCTCATCCAATGACTTTGGAAGTGTTCTCTTCAGTTTTTTTTGGAAAATTGAGGATTGGTCTTACTACTTCTTTAAGGGTTTCTTTTTTTTTAAGAATTTTCCTGTAAGCCATCTGGTCCTTGGCTTTTCTGCAGTCAAATGCTCTACCCCTGAGCTATCCCCCTGGCCTGAGCTTTTCTGGGAGGAGGTTTTTGATTGTTGATTCAGTCTCCTTACTGATTATGTGTCTGTTCAGAATTTCTATTTCTTCATGATTCAGTCTTGATAAGTTGTATGTTTCTAGGAATTTACCCATTCTAGATTATCCAGTTTGTTGGTGTATAATTGTTCATAGTAGCTTCTTATAACGTCTTCTCTTTCATTTCTGATTTTATTTATTTGAATCTTCTCTTTTTTTTAATCTATCTAAGATTTTTTCAGTCTTGTTGATATTTTCAAAAAAACAACTCTTATTTTGTTAAATTTTTTCTGTTGTTTTTCTTTTCTCAGTTTCATTTATTATGGTCTACTTATTTCTTTCCTGCTGCTAACTTGTGGTTTAGTTTGTTCTTCATTTTCCAGTTCCTTGAGGTGTAAAATTGGATTGTCGATTTCTTTGAATTTTTAAAAACAAGATCTCTTTTTACCTTAATGCAGTAAGATATTTGCTTTTCTTTTAAAAAAATTAGCACTTAAAATTTTTAATTTACTGGGAATTAATTTTTGTATAAAAACAAAGTGAGGATCTTATTATATCTCTTTTTATAGATTAACCCAGTTGACTAAACTATCATCAAATAGTTAATCTTTTCTTTACTGATTTGAAAGTTAACTTCTATCATATGCCAAATTCCTGTACATGCCTGGGAGTCTGTTTCTATTCCTATTTCTCTTCATTTAATTCCATTTGTCTGGTTGCCTCCCTCTAAATCAAAATAAAAAATCTTAAAGGCTATGATTTTTGAGAGGTGAGATCTTTCTCCTCTTCACGTTTATCCTACCATTCTCTCTTCCTTTCATCTGACTCTTCACTGTATTCTTTATTCTTGGTCTTTCATTCCTCTGTGTGTATTATGGAATTGAATTTATAAATTAATCCAGAAATAATTGTGATCTTTGGATATTGAATCTTCCTATCAACTAATGAGCATAAGTGAATATTCATACTTTCCTATTTATTTAGTTATCATTTGTTTCCTTTGATAATATTTTATAACTTTCTATGTAATACTTTACACTTATATTATTAGATTCATTTCCATTAACTTTATTTATTCCTATCTAAAAAATTAGAATATTTATGTTTTTTTGGGTAACACATAGGAATGTTTTTGATCTTGTACATAGGAATGTTGCTGAATTCATTTTCCACTAATTTCCAGATTCACTTGGATTTTTTATGTAAATGACTATATTAAGAGAAAAAATCAGAACCACCTTGTTACTAATGATGGTTTTATATCTTTGTGATTCTCATTATCTTTATTTTGTATGTGTTTGTGGGTCAATGGTTTGGTTTGGCTTTATCGTTCTGTCTACGTTCATTTGTACATACTCTTGCTTTTTACTTTAAGGCTATATGTCTTGGATTTTACAGTTTAGTATAGTTTTTACTCTTGGTTTTTTGATAGATGAATTATATTGTTAGTTTCTAGTTGTTAATTGATATAAGTAAATTCTTATGCTTTTTCTCCTTAATCACCTAATGTAATTTATATTAATAGGATTTGTTGTTGAGTGTTAAACCGTCTTTTAATTCTTGGAACAAACTACTTTCAGTGTTGTTGTTGTTGTTGTTGTTTTACACTTTGCTAGATTTTGTTTGCTGATACTTTATTTAGGATTTTATTTTCAAGTTGACCTGTAATTTTCTTTTCTAATATTATATTTTTCTGATTTTGGTATCAAGCTTATACTAACATCATGAAATGAATTTAGAATTGTATATGTAGATAGAAATCCTATTCCTCTGAATATTTCCTCTTAATGCACCTCTATAACTATCAGGGTGTATATTTTTTTCCCACCTCCTAGGTGAGTGTGAGTAGCTTTTCAAATACTTACTTTTTTAAAAAAAATATTTATAATAATATTTATGTTTTCAATTTCTTCTTGAGTCAATTTTGGTAAGTTATATTTTTATAGAAAATGTTATTTTTCTTTTTAAATTCTTTGGCATCATGTTCATAGAATTTGCTTATTTTTAAATACTGTGAGGGTAAGACTGTTTCCTTTTATATTATTAATATTATTGATCTGTAACTTTTTCTTTTTTTCTCTTGGTCAGTTTGCTAGATATTTGCCTATTAGTCTTTTCTAAGAAACAGTCTTTTCTTAAGCTTCTCATTTTTTCTATTTCTTTGCTGATGTTCCATTATTACTTGGTTTTTTGACATTTTGAGTTTTTCTTTCATATGCTTTTTCTAAACTTTCGAGTTAGACCTCCAGCTTGGTAACAATCTTTTCATTTTTAATGAAACTGAATTTTAACAACAGCTTTAGAGATATCTCTCAAGTTCTGATATATGGCATGTTTACTATTATTCTAATAGTCTAATATTCATTGTGTTTTGTCTTTAGGCCATGAATTATTTAGAAATGGGTTTTTAGGTTCTCAGATAGGATTTTTTGGTTATCTTTTTGTAAATGAGGTCTAATTTTATTGCTTTCTGTTTGGAGAGCAAACTGTGTATGATCTTATTTCTGTGGAATTTGAGATTTGCCTTGTGATCTATTATATGATTAGTTTCTGTTAATATGACATGTATGCCTGACAAGAATGTATACTCTCTGTTATAAAAGTTTTATGTATTCTTATAAACATCATGCAAATCTTCTATAACTTCACTAATTATTTTCCTGCTTGATTGGTCAGTTATAAAAGAGATATGTTGAAATGCCCATTACAGTTGTAGATTTGTCCCTTTCTTCATGAAGATCTCTCCATTTTTGCTTTATATAGTTTAAGGCTTTTCAAAAAATGTTGAGGGTATTCAAATTTGGAATAGTATTATTCCCTAGTGAAATCTTCCTTTTATTGTTATGTAATAGTTCTACCTAATTTTAATAATCTTTTTTGCCTTAACATTTATCTTCCTGCTATTAATAAAAAATATTCCAGGGATGCCTGGGTGGCTCAGTGGGTTAAGCCACTGCCTTCGGCTTGGGTCATGATCCCAGGGTCCTGGGATCGAGTCTCGTGTTGGCCTCTCTGCTCGGCGGGGAACCTGCTTCTCCCCTCCCCTCTCTGCCTGCCTCTCTGCCTACTTGTGTGATCTCTGTCAAATAAATAAATAAAATCTTTAAAAAAAAAATTCCAGCTTTCTATTGGTTAGTACTAGTCTGATATATCTTTTTCCATCTCTTTACTTTCAATATTTCTTTGTCATTATGTTTTAGGTGCACCTTTTGTAAATAACATATAGCTGGATTTTGTTTTTGATCCAGAGAGTTTCTATCTTTTAACTGGTGAGTTAAAATCTGGATATTATGATTAATAATATATTTTTACTTATTTCTCTTATCTTGCTATGTGTTTTTCTTTATCACAATTTCTCTTTGCTTTTTCCCCTCCTTTCTTATTTAGATTATTAGAGTTTCTTTATTTCATTTCTCCATAATGGTCTAGAAGTTATATATACTCTTCTATTCTTTTAGTGGTTATTACTCTGAAGTTTTTAACTTATATACTGACTTAACAATCATGTCTGTAATTGTCATGACCACTGCAAGAACATGGAATGTTTTAACTTCAATTATCCATCTCATTTTCTGTATTATTGTTACTTATTATTTGATCCCATGTTGTGTATATTCCCCAAATTAATCATTATTTTGTAATTTTCATTTTAAAATTCAATACTTGTTTAGATTTTCTCACATTTACCTGTTTTCTCTATTCACTATTGCTTCTTACAGCTTAACTCTTTTCTTGTGAGTTCAGTTTATTCCTGAAGTACACTCTTTAGATGTCTTTTTAACAGTGCTTAATGAATAGTAAACACTCTTAAAATGCCTTTCTTTTACATTGCATATTCATTGTTAATCTGGCTGTCATGAATAAATCTAGATATGGGCTGGTTTATCTTTCTATTTTAAAATAAAACATTTGCAAAAACAAAAGCAAAATAAATATACGGATTAGGGGATTATTATAAGGCAAACTCTTAAAACCATCACTCACGTTAAGAAATAGGAATTTCCCGGGACGCCTGGGTGGCTCAGTTGGTTAAGCGGCTGCCTTCGGCTCAGGTCATGATCCCAGCGTCCTGGGATCGAGTCCCACATCGGGCTCTTTGCTCGGCAGGGAGCCTGCTTCTCCCTCTGCCTCTGCCTGCCTCTCTGTCTGCCTGTGCTCACTCTCTCTCTCTAACAAATAAATAAATAAAACATTTTAAAAAGAAATAGGAATTTCCCATCATGGGTATATGTTTATTTAGTTTGCTTGGGACTTCTGCAGTATTTTTTCAAATATATCTTCTAGTTTGCAGATTTTCTCTTTAGTTGTGTCTACTCTGTTTAATCAGCCCATTTTTTATTACTCTATTTTTTCATTTATATAATTCTATTTGCTTTTTCATATCTCCCTAATCTTTTCTATACTGCTTTGTTATTTTATGGAACTTTCCTTCCTTTATGTCTCTCATCTTTTACAACATACTCATCTTTTATAGATTGTTGTTCTGGTATTTCAAGTAATCCATTGTTTGGTGTGAGGAGTCCAGTTCACATACTTAGAAATGTTCAGACTCCAGGGCTTTGTGTATGTGAACCCTAATCCAGCTAGGCTGTGGAAATTTCTCTGCTTGTCATGTGTTCCAGAGTAGCACCATGTTGACCAGATTTTCTCACTTCCGCATACCATGGAGGACAAGAGTAAATTCAGGCCCTAAATCTACAAGGGGCACAAGCCTCGGGATTTGATTTCACAAGGGGAATATTTATGTGTTTGTTTTCTAAGCTAAGGCCCTCCCTTTGTGTAGTTATAGCATAGGTCATATGCCTACCTCACTCGTTTTCTGCACCCTCTTCATGGCTGGCATCTAGGGACTCCCCTTTCTGGTGAGCACATAGATGACTAGCAGTGCAATATTTACTTCTTTTTAAAAATCAAACATTTCTAGATACTTGTGAGGAGATTTGTCAAAATTAGAATGGGAAAAAATACAGGAGGGAGAAAAAACTTCTCACTGGTAAAATTATATTTAACTTACAAATTTATCCTAAACACATAAGATCAGAATAAAACATTGGCAAATAAAGCTAGGGATGATTTAATCTAGTATTTATTGAGAAATACCTAAGAGTTTGAGAGTTGAGTTTGTGTTTGGATTCTTCCTTAGAAGGAAACCCGTTTTTTTGTCCAGTGCTCTCTGACTTTCTCTCTCTAAGAAACACTGAAACCTCCTTGATCAGCTGATCACTTAAGCATAAGAATACTCTGTATTATCTGCCAGGATGGTACACACACTCTTGCTTTTACCATTTTTACATTCAAGTAAATTCTCATTTACAGTCTTTTAACTCTGTGCTAGCTTTAATCAGTAATGTTGCTTTTAACATAGCATGGACTTAAATGCTAAGTAGGTTGAATTGCCTTTTCTCCTTGAGAAGACTACTACCATAAAGATATTTTGAACAAATAATAAACAATAGAATTTAGCTGTGTTATCCTAGCCTTTTTATATCACAGTTCATAAAATATTACCTAGAAATCTTTCCTGCCCCCACTACTGACCTTCTCCTGTCATTCCTCATCAGTTTATCTTCCTGGCAGAATTATTTGAAAGGCATTCAGTGTACCCTCCAGATAACATGTGTCTTTCTAGGCAGATAAACACAAATTGAAAAGTAAATTAGAGATATGTTTATAGATGAAAGATAAACTCTCAGGAATTCAAGGCTGATACACTGTAAGTTAAAACCTAGAGGAAGCAACACTTCCATTGAGGAAGAGGAAGCAGGTACAGAATTGCAGGAGGCTAAAATGGCAATGTTTTAAAATAACAGAGAAACTTAAGAAATGCTTTGTTCACTATTATTTCTCAGTAACTGGAATTTCCCAACACTTAGGCTTTGATTTTTTTGTCTCCTGGAATTTCAATCAAATAAATAATTATATTAATGTAGATACTACTTACTCCCTTCCACCACCCCAAAAAACACATAAAACAAACACAAACAGAGAACCTAAAGTGAATTAAAAAGGAGCTCAAAAATCACACAGAGAAGGTAAATGATATCTCGTTGAGCACTTAATGTGGTTCTGAGCTTCCCCTCTGTTGAGACAATCAAGAACTGAACCTCCATAATTCTCATTGTTAGGAAAGGAAGACATGGGGAGTGGTGGTGACTGTCAAACCTTTCTGGTACTTATTCAATATGATTTGTGTGTTTCCTACCCTCTTTATACTAAACTTATGAATATCTAGTGTTTTAAAGAAGAGAGTACATATTTTCTTGATCCTCATCTTGTAAAGTTAAATCATAGTCTCATACTTAGAAGGAAATGTGTTGATTTCAAAATGGTTTGACATGGAGCTGCCCATAAATGGAAATGAAAGTTTATATTTGCTAAAAAGACTAGTTTTCTAAATAAATAAAATCTAGAGAAGCAATCAGTCAAAATTCATTATCCTTTTACTCCTAAGCCAGTTTGGAGAACTATTTTTTTTTTCAGTATATCTAAACTTGATTTAGGATATAATGTTTTAAAGGTATCTTTTAAGATGAGATCAAATAATTAATACCCTGACTTAATAATTTTCCTGTTTCTTTATGTCAGTTACACAGTGATTTTGGCTTATCCAAAAAAAGGCTGTTGTATAATGAATTGTATATTAACTAAAAACACTGGTTTTATGAAGTTTGGGCTTTTTTTGAAAAGTAATTTTGTGGTATTTCTTTTTTAATCATTCAGTAAACAGATGAATGCTTCCTAACACACATTTTTTCTAAGTATGTCTAACAAATTAAAAATTATTTATTACTTTTTATGAAGAAATTAAATGGAATCAATTTTATTTAGCTTTAATTTTTCTCAAGTTTAATACAAAATTATCATTTGGTACTGAAGTGATGAAGCAGAGAGATAATATATGATATATGGCTTATATTAACCATTCAATAACATTATTCTCCCAGGTAACAAAAAAGAAAATTTTCCGCAGATATAAACATAAGTAAATTATTTCTTTTAGTTTCTAGGGATAGTAATCTTTCAGTAAATGTAGCACATAAAAAGAGAAATTAATCTTAAACCATATTAATTATATGACATATTGCATATGTCATATGATATGACATATATATAATAACTAGTTTTAATACATTTGTTACCAAAGTGTTTAAATAAATTCATTATATTTATTGTCTCTGTGCTTAACTTTCCCCTAATAAAGTAAAGGACTTCTACTAATTCATTCTATAACATTGCTAGAGTAGTGTTCTTTACTTTTAAAATTGGTAAATTTAAGAGGAATATGTATTTTTCTTAAGACCTGGCTAGCAGAAGAAGAGTAAAGTATAAATTGAAAAGTTTCCTTTAAAGTAATTTTGTAAAATATTTTAATGGAACCAAAGTGCCTTAAAAAGTTTCAGATACAGGGGCGCCTGGGTGGCTCAGTGGGTTAAAGCCTCTGCCTTCCGCTCAGGTCATGATCCCAGGGTCCTGGGATCGAGCCCCGCATCGGGCTCTCTGCTCAGCGGGGAGCCTGCTTCCCTTCTCTCTCTGCCTGCCTCTCTGCCTACTTGTGATCTCTGTCTGTCAAATAAATAAATAAAATCTTTAAAAAAAAAAAAAGTTTCAGATACAGCCATAAGAATGTATCTTGTATAGGGAATTCCTTTCCCTATTTAATATATCTGTATAATAATTTAGATATTTCATTGGGATGAGTCATATGACACAATTGATTATTTAAAAATTTATTTTTTAAAATCTGGACCTTTTTAAAGCTCTACAAAAGAGAAACAGCTGTTTTTAAGAGACAAGCTTTTTCTAAAATAAAAACAATTTTGCTTATTATTACTAAAAGTATGATTGGTAGTGCCAAACCTAAACAAAATAAGGTGGGAAAAAATACCTTTTGTCATTTTTCATCTTTGGGCTCCCTATTTCCATCTTAGAATTTGGTCTCTTTTTTCCCTTAAGGTTTCCCAGTGTTTTCCCAATCTTGCCTATCTGGAAATAAAGTCTTAAAGTATTAAACAGTTCTTGTTACCCTACTAGGACTATTTGAGGTTTTACAAAAAGAATGGTACAAGAGACCAATAATTGAAATATACATACACATACTGCAAAAAAGAAGAAGAATGGATGGATGAATGGATGGTTGGATGGATGGATGGATGGGAGGGTTTCAGGCAAAGGAAGTCTTTGGACAGGACACGCACCCAGGACTCACTATGGAGGTGATGATCTGTCCTGGTGAGAAGGGGGGAGTCTGTCAAGTAAATTCTACCACTACTTTTCTGCTGTGGTGTATCTCAACCACTAACATGTAAAATTGACTTTGTTGTCATTTGTCTGGTTTGAAATCAAATGCCTTTTTGTTTGTTTGACTATTTAAGGCTGAAAGAGCATATTCCTTTTGTGGGACTATCGAATACATGGCTCCGGATATTGTCAGAGGGGGAGATTCAGGCCATGACAAGGTATGTTCTGCACTTCCTTATATCTTCATAAAATGTATAATAAGAACCCTAGTCAATAACTCAGTCCAGTCTCTTCAACAGAGGCCTCTTTCTGGTATTGTCTTACCTTCCTTGTTTTCTCTCCTTTGCTTTGTATACATGAACACATGATGATATCTGGTGTTTTAGAGGGAAAAGATAGACTTTGTTCATTATCTCTTCAACAGAAATAAGTATTGTAACAATCCTTGGAGAAAGGAAAAAAATCCTGCATTCAAGATAGTCCAAGTTTGTTTTCCTAAGCCCTCTAAAAACCTCAATTCCCTTTGTATGTGCAAAGTGAAGACTGTAGAGGAAGCATCGTGAGCAGTTTTGTTATAAAATCTAGGTCACCTATTTTTTCTTTCTATATTAAAGGGTATAGATTCCTTAGTGCCATCTTAATGGTTTTGCTGTATTAATAATTTTCTCCAAATAAGGAATTTTGGCTGTTTTTTGTTCCTCATCTTCCCCTCTCCCTCATCCCCTTTCAAAATCCCACCCATTCAACCCAGGTATCTTCTATGTGGCGAATCTTTGGTCTCCTTACTAATGACTAGTCATATACTTAAAGCCTGCTCTTCAAGTTGGTGTGGTATTGGTTTCAGGCCATATGATTAGGAATCTGATGTTGATCTGTGTCATCTCAACAGCAGGTTTGCAATCCAACAGCAAAACAGTCTGAGGGTCCTGACTCTGGCGGCAGTAAGATGGCTTGTATGAATAAAATAATTGAATTGCTGCTTTCATTTGCTTCCTAGTATTCTTGGAAACTGTTGTCCCTAGCATCTTGATAGAAATTTGTAACTTAAAATTTGAAAATTACCTTCTAAGACCTAATGTGACCAATTTTTAGAGATGAAAACCTTATAGAACCTCCTAGAATTCCTGTAACCTGAGGTCTGGAATATAGCTAGTCAATAAATACTCTTTCTTGTTCGTGGAATAGCTTGATGACTTTGAGTTAATTAAATGTGACAATATATGCAAAGTGCTTATCAGTGGCTCCTGGCTCCACACTCCTTTATGATTACAGTTGGCCTGATCATGTTTTATGTCATCATTATGTATTTGCTTTAAAATAGTTCTAGGTTCATAAATTTTGTATCATCTCTCTGAAAACTTTGCCCTGAAATTTGGAAGCAGGATTAAAATTTTAGCTTCCAGTTAATATCTTACTGGTATAAGCTTGTGCATTCAGCAGATATTGAAATCTTGGCTTGCCCAATTATAAAAAAAACTAATGTCAGGATTCTTTAAATTATATATAATTTGCTATGTTCTTAGTTCAGGTAGCTGTATTTATAAATTGGTTTCCCATTTAGATCTCATTTTATTTTATACTATTTTAAGTATCTTCATGTTTCCCACAATTGGAAGAGTCACATAAATGAAGATATATGTGATAGGTCCTTTATGAAGAATTGATTTTGGTGGTTATGAAATATGATACCGGTAGATGGGATTTTTTTTTCATTTTTGTTCTTTGAGTTCAAGGAATTTCATAATATTTTGGGGTGCTAAATAATTAATAAAAATGCTGGGGGTGCCTGGGTGGCTCAGTGGGTTAAACCTCTGCCTTCGGCTCAGGTCATGATCTCAGGGTCCTGGAATCAAGCCCCGCATTGGGCTCCCTGCTTAGCAGGGAGCCTGCTTCCCCCTCTCTGCCTGCTGCTCTTCCTACTTGTGATCTCTCTCTCTCTGTGTGTCAAATAAATAAATAAAATCTTTACCAAAAAAAAAACCTTTCTAAAAAAATGCTGAATGCTCCTGTTTTTCCCCTATCATAATTCTAAAGATTTTACTTAAAAGTTTTAAAATTTGGGGCACCTGGGTGGCTCAGTTGGTTACACGACTGCCTTCAGCTCAGGTCATGATTCCAGAGTCCCAGAATCAAGTCCCGCATCAGGCTACCTGCTCAGTGGGGAGTCTCCTTCTCCCTCTGACCCTCCCCTGTCTCATGCTCGCTCTCTCTCTCTCTCTCTCTCTCTCACTCTCAAATAAAAATAAAATCTTTAAAAAATAATAAGTAAAATTTTTAAAATTTATTTAAAATTAAACATTTTTTAAATTAATCAAAATAAAACCATTACTTAACGATTTAGGAAATAATGAAAATACCTTTAGCCCCTTGATTGACTTCACTGTGTTTAAATTGTGTTCTGAGAATACCCAGATATTTGTTCTCTAAATGTCCTTTTCTTGCATGTGCTTCATTTAATACTCCTTACATAGAAAGCTCTATACAAAATCTTTTTGTTAAAATATTTTTTCAGATATATAGTTTTATTCTGTTCATTTTTCATTCTTGTAAGATATATATTCATAGTCTATAAAATGGCATTATTGTTTTATAGGCAGTTGACTGGTGGAGTTTAGGTGTTCTAATGTATGAATTACTAACTGGAGCATCTCCTTTCACTGTCGATGGGGAGAAGAATTCCCAAGCTGAGATATCTAGGTAAGACTTAACGAAATAAAATAAATGTATTATTTTCTCAAAGAAGCTTATCAAATTTCTGAAATTAAGGCTGATAGAAAAGATAATTTTTTAAATGAGGGTAGACAAAATGATGTTCTCATCATAAACTTCCATTTATATTCATATAGAATGCACATCTATAACATTTACATTTCTTTCTATTTTATGTGCCCACTTAGACCGTAAATGTCATAAGGATAGGGTCAAAATTTTTATGTGCTCCAAAGCACTTGATATATTATCTTAACCTAGTACATCATATATTGAGAAGTATATTTGTTGGACACTTTTTTTCCCCACTCTGTATCAAATGTTATTTCTTTTCAAATAAAGAAAAAGTAGTGATATTTTCCACTCATGGATATCTAGACTCAATAGAAACAAATACCATAAAATCACCCTTCTGTAGGTTACCCTAGTAGCATTGTCCTGTTCTTTTCTTCATAGCAGCTGCCACAATTGCAGTGTGACATATGTGTTCATAGTTACTGGATTAATGTCTGTCTGTTCCACTAGATTGTAAGCTCTGAGAGCAAGGGGCATTTCTGGCTTTGATTTTCAGGACTGTCTGCTCCTGTGCCAACCCAGTGCTTATGGTGTAGAATTCAATAAATATTTTTGGAATGAAATGGATGAATGAACAAATAAACGCACAGTGATAAAACATTATACTAATTATTAGTTATGTTTTTGTCCTGTTTTTTACTTGAATTTTATAACTTTGAGAACAGATTTGACATTAAAAATTAAAAATTGAGACTTCCACCAAGATGGAATAACAGGGACCGGATTTACTTTCCTGCCTGAAACAATTTTTTAAATGGGCAAAATATATGAAACAGCACTCTCGAAGACATTGAGCATCTAGCAGTGAAGGACAGTGAACACAGAGAGACGGAAAATAAACGAGGTGAGCCCTCTGATTGCCCAGCATACCGCCTTGAAAGAGTATCCAGGCCTCAGCACAGGGAGGGGAGGCCCAGGCAGAGCTGAGAACACGGAACTGAGTCCAGGAGGACCGGGCAGCTAGAGTTCACAGGGCAGAGTCAGAGAGATGGCCAGAGACTTGCAGAAGGTTCTCCTTGGGTAGTCAGTGAAGTATTGGTAAGCATTCATGAGTGAGGGAGCTGTTCAGTCTAGTTCAGATGTGATTTCTCTAAACTGATCTGTAGATTGATCACAGTCACAACGCCAGCAGGATGTTTTGGGGTTTTTGTTTCTTTGTTTGTTTCTGTAGAAGTTGACAACCTAAAATTCATAGAGGTACGTAGAGGACGTAGAAGAGCCAAATCACCTTTGACAAAGTAGACCAAAGTTGATTTCAGGGCTTATAAGCTACAATAATTAAAACACTGTGGTCTTCATATCGAGATAGACAGTCATCAGTGAACTAGAATAAAGAGTCCAGAAACAGAACCCCACAGATATGGACAACTGTGCAGTGTTTTGTTTTGTTTTGTTTTGTTTTGTTTTGTTTTGTTTTGACAAAGGTGCAAAGTCAGTTTGGTAGAGAAAAGATAGTCTTTTCAACAAATGCTAGAACCATTGGCTATCATATGGGGAGAAATGAACTTCAATAAATACTTTGCACTTTATAGAAAAATTAAAAACAGGTCATAGACCTAAATGTAAAATCTAAAACCACAACATTTCTGGAAGAAAACATAAAGGAAAATCTTTGTGACCTTGGGTTAGGCAAAGATTTCTTAGATAGGCAAAGATTTCTTAGGACACAAAAAGTACAGTCCGTAAAAGAAACACTGATAAATTGGACTTCATCAAAATTATATACGTGTGCTGCTTGAAGGAAACCAGAAGAGTGGAAAGACAAGCCACAGACTGGGAGAAAATGACAACTCCTGCGTCTGATAGATGACTGGTGTCCAGAATACATAAGGAACTCTCAAAACTCAAGGGGAAAGAAACCCTTCTGTTTTGAAAAATGGGCAAAAGATCTTTACAGTTCACCAGAGAAGATGTATGAGTGGCAAATAAGCCCGTGAAAAGATGACCAACATCATTAGTCTTAAGGGAAATGCAGATTAAACCATGTGAGATGCCATTGTGTACTCACTGGATTGTCAAGATTCTCTGGAGGACCATTAGGGTCTCGGTCTCTCTCTCTCTCTCTCTCTCTCTCTTTCTCTCTCTCTCTCTCTCTCTCTCTCTCTCTATATATATATATATATGGAATCAGCTCACAAGATTATGGAGGCTGAGAAGTCGCACGAGCTGTTGTCTGCAAGCTGGAGACCCTGTCCTGAGAATAAAAGGATCCTGTGGGTGTAAATCCCAGTCCAGTGGCAGAAGACCAGCATCCTGTGTTAGGCAGGCAGCAAGGGGCTTGAATTCTCTCTTCCTGTGCCTTCTTGTTTTTTTTTTCCTACTCAGGCTCTCAAGGGATTGGTTGCTGCCCACTCTCACACTGGGGAGAGGATTCTCCTTTACTGTGTCCAAGTCAGATGCTAATTTCATTGAGAATCACCCTCATAGACACACATAGCAGTGTTAAATTGGGGCAACCTGTAGCCCCATCAAGGGACACTTGGAATTAACCTTTACAAGTCCACCCCTGTCAATTCGGCAGCCGTGCACATCTCCTTAAACTGAACTGAATCTCCAAATAAAGACAAAAATGCGGTCATAATTTCACCAAAGGTGATACAGCTATCCTACATACAGTGGAAAACCCACGAGGCCCCTACATAAAATCCTTAAATGATGTTTGCTCTTCTTGAAATCTCATAACTTAGATACTATGATAAAAATTAACAGTTCTTAAATGCCATGATATAAAGCCATTGTATCTTGTATTACATGAAAAACGAATAAGAGAAGAAAGACAACAAAGACATATTGTAACATCTGTATTAAAATGATTTATGCACACATATTCCTATACAGATATATTCATAACAGAATGAGGAAATAGAGTAATTTTTGTAATTGGTTATGGGATCATAGGTGGTATTTATAACTACTTTCTTCCACTACCCACTATGTATTCCCTTTGTCTTCAGCAAGTACCTTGTGGGTGACCCAGACAGTTGTTCCTGAAGAATCTTGGCCTTTAGTACTTCTGCCTAGATTGGGTTGTTACAGTTTTCAGTTGACCTTAGTCACAGGGCATGGTAATACTAATAGATACCCTAAGAGATCTACCGTATTTCAGACACTATTCCTTACTTTCATTGTGGAGTAACAGTCCAGTTTCCCCTTGGTAGTGAGGATCGATCCCCCCAGCTGCTCCAGAAATCCCTTCTTTGCCTATTGATTTAGAGGCACGAGGAACCCAAAGTAGCTGGGT
>RCUC01114012.1:0-12131 GCA_003697995.1 Taxidea taxus jeffersonii | reverse complement strand
AAGAATAGCTGTATTCTTCACAAAGCTATTGAGAGTATTAAATTAAAAATAAACATACCCCGTATAGCATGATACCCAACACATAATTTACATTTGAGAAACATGGTTATATTCTTTTTATTATATTTATACTTAACTCCAGCCACAGTCTGCCGCTGTCTCCTTCATTCATTGCCTTGTTAAGTGTCTGACCGTTCCAGGCAGTGTCTGGGCTGCAGGTTGAGGCTACAAAGATAAGACAGGATCCCTGTTCCTGAAGCCAAGCAAGGTGTAATCAAATGTCACAGGGACTGTGGCAAAAGTTTAAAGAGGTATAGTAAGAGTACAGAAGAGTGAGTTAGAGGTCAATTCCATCTCAACAGATCCAGAAGGGCTTTACAAAGAAAGTGATGCATTTAAGCAAGTGTTTAACTTTTGGATGCTCTAGTTTTCTCATCTGTGAAATGTCTATTTCAGTTTCTCCAAAGCTTTAAAATTCTGAATCTGAGATTTCTTATACACTCCAGGAAAATGAGCAGTTTTTTCCCAATCTGCAGATCTATAAGGCTGATTGGACTGATGATTAGTTTTCAGAACTCAAGGGTAGCCAGCCAACAGGTTTGTTAAGCAGTAGGCAATTATCAAGGACCTTCTGTATCTAGAACACTGTAGTGCTTCAATAAAGATTGCAAATTTCCTGGAAGTATTAATCCTTGGCCTCCAAGAGTTTACAGTCCATTTGGAAATAACCACACCTCATAAATAGGTTGAAAACGATTCCAAATAATACATCAAGAAGAACAGAATGAGGGGTGGCTGGTTGGCTCAGTCAGGTAATCATTTGACTCTTGGTCTCAGCTCAGGGCATGATCTCAGGGTTGTGAGATTGAGCCCTACGTCAGGCTCCACTCTCAGTGAAGAGTCTGCTTGGGATTGTCTCTCTCCCTCTGACTCTCTCTCTCTCTCAAATAAATAAATCTTTAGAAAAAATAACACCGCTTAAATCTAGCAAAAAAAAAAAACTTTAAGAAAAGAACATAATGATATCATGCAGATTTAAGGATGAATACAGCTCTCTACTTGGCTACACTCCATGGAAAGAAGGTGATAGACAGCCATAGGAGCCAACCAAATGTCACAACTCCAAAATCTCACTTCCACAAGGATTGGCAGCAATGAGTTGCCACCTGGTTCAACCAGCAAGCTCAGAAGATCCACAAATGCAAGTCCCAAACAGCAAAAGTATACTGAGTTTCCCCATGCTCTGCATCTAGACCTGTCCAACTGTTGATAAAATACCCACCAGGTATCAACCAAAATTTGAGCTAGCAGTTACAGCACAGACACAGAAGAGTTAAAGTAGTTGGTATCTGTGAGAGAATTGCATGGATCATTGTGTCATTAGACAAGTCTACAAAGTCCCTGCAGGCTCATGTGCAGGGATTAGAAGAGTACAGCTCCCAATAACCAAGAGGAGAGATACCTCTGCTGTGTAGTCCACAAGGAGGGGAAAGCCCAGGCCATTATAAAGAAAGAAGAATTGTAAGGCATTTCCAGTCTTCTCATGACCATGGCAATGCATGCCTCCTCAGTATCCAAATAAAAAGAACCAAAGAAGCTATGAACAGAATATGGAAAGGAAGGGGAAAAGATCTGTTATGACACTCCACCAAAGAAGATATGAAATAAGCATATGAAAAGATGTTCCATCATTGTGATTAGGGAAAAGCAAATTAAAACAACAATGTGATCCAACTATACACCCACTAGAACACTTTGCATATGATCCTACAATTCTACTCCTGGGTAAAATGAAACATATGTCAAACAAAAACGTGTACACAAATGTCCATAGAAGCTCTATGTGTAATGGGTAAACACTAGAAACAACCCAGTGCCCGTCTGTAGATGAATGGATAAATAAATTGTGATATGTCCTTATAATGGAATACTACCCAGCAATAAAAAGGAATGAACATGGGTGCCTGGATGGCTCAGTTGGGTAAGCGTCTGACTGTTGATTTCAGCTCAGGTCATGATCTCAGGGTCATGAGAGTGAGCCCTATGTTGGGCTCTGCACTGAGCGTGGAGCCTGCTTACAATTCTCTCTCTTCTTCTGCCCTTCCACACCCTCTCTGTGATTGCACATGCATACACACACATGCACACTCTCCCTCTTAAAAAACAAACAAAAAGGAATGAGCTATTGATACATGCTACAACTTGAATGAATCTCAAAATAATCATGCTTTGTGAAAGAAGCCAGGTGAAGAAGATACAGGCCATATGATTCTATTTGTAGAAAATTCTCAAAAATGCAAACTGATATAAAGTGACATCAGATCAGTGGTTACCTGAAAATAGGAATAGAATGGGGAGGAACAGGAGTGCAAAATTACAAAGTTTGTACAAACAAACTTTTGGGAGTAATCGTATGTTCATTATCTGATTGTGGTGATGGTGTTTTGCAAATGTATACGTAAGTCCAAAATCTCAACCTATACACTTTAAATATGTACAGGTTGTTGTGTGTCTATTACCCCAAAGTGAAAAAAGCTGTAAAAATTCTGTTGAAAACTTTAATCAAAAAGAAGAAATGCAGTGGCAATTAGGATACGAAGGAAAGATGACAAGATTGGCATGAAATTAATCCAGATAGATCTCCTTATCTAAGCCTCAAAGGATGTGCTGGATAGGGTAGACAGAAGGGACCAGAGTGTAGTTAGGGGCTTTGATTGGCAGATTCCTACCTACCTATGTCAAGGCAGAATGTCAGTGCAGCAGGTGCTTTTTAGATGCTGCTGGTGCCCCACAGCAGACGTGAGCACTAACACCTGCAATCCTGGAATGTTCATGGCGTCAAGTTTGTGCTTGGGGGTCCAACCTAATTCTGCATCTGGGGTCCTCCACAAAATCCTACTATTTCCATGTTGTTTGGTAAATAAAGGTACACTTACCATTGAACAGATCACTTGAGCCATGAGGCAGGCAGTAGATGAGAAAGTCAGGAAGTCTCTTCAGTGGTATGGGTAATAAATGCTGAAGGATTTTGGAGGATGAACAGTTCACAGTAGACTGAACTAACATGAAAAGACTGCCCAGTTGTGCCGGTGAGACTTTAAGCTCCCTGAAGCACAATGGTAAAGAAGAAAAGGAGCTGTTTTATGAATTAGAAGACACAATTCCTACTTCCGGTACTGTAAAGCACAACCTGTGTGATCTGAGACAGATCACTTAGCTTCTCTGAATCTCTAGCTTCACCTGGAAAATGGAGATAGTAATATCTGTCTGGCTTTTGTTAAGGCTTTTGAAACAAAATATCTCATTTGGTTAAGATTCTTCTTGGAGAAAGCAATAAAAATAAACTCTGGCTCACTTAAGTTAAAAAAAAGAGAGAGAAAGAAAAAAACAGGAGGCTGGGATATCTCTCTAGAATCTAAGCAATCTGTGTCTGTCATTCAAAAATTCCAGATGCTGGGAGAAAGAATCTGATTGGCCCAGACTGGGTCTGTTCTCTACTCCTTCCTCAACCAGGCATGTTTGGGGGCAGCATCATATAGAAAGGGCATGGCTTCTGGGCATCCGTCTCTGTGTCTTAGAGGCCATTCCCAGAGAAGGGATGATTGCTGTGATCTGGATAGTTGCCCCAAGAGGTTCCTACTACACAAATACTTTACAAACAAAAAATAGCCTCTCATTTCTGAATTCCCTGTTGAAGGTAGCGTAATTGTGAATAAATAATAAGCCTTTCATACCTAACTGATTGAAAAAAGGAATTGCAGGCTTGGTGGCTTAGCTAAGAGGCACTGCCTTCATCCACATGTGAGGCATGTAGCTGTAGGGATGGAGAGTCAGAAACTGTGCAGAGCAGGCAGTGGCCATCATCGTGGTTGATTGGATGCAGGAAATGAATAAAGGGAGAAATGTAAATTATAGGTCATCTCTTTCATGAGCCCTGGGAAAGAGTACCATTGAGAGCTGTCATAGGCTGGGAAGGTGTGTCCTTTGGAGGAGGAAGGTAATGAACTCACATTTTAACACCAAATTGCCAGAGGCAGCTAGGCTTTTAGTGGTGATGCCTGTGAGGTACCTAGATTTAGATTAGTAGAGCTCTGGGAGGCTGAAGGCAGAGTCTTGCACTTTGTCCCTTCTAGACTATAAAGCCATGAAATTAAGTGAGTTCCTTGGGGAAACAAGAAAGAGCATCAGGCCACCAGCAAGATCTGACCAGAGTTGGAAAGTGAGAAAGGGGCGCCTAGGTGGCTCAGTGGGTTAAAGCCTCTGCCTTCGGCTCAGGTCATGATCTCAGGGTTCTGGGATTGAGCCCCGCATTGGGCTCTCTGCTCAGTGGGGAGCCTGCTTCCCCCTCTCTCTCTGCCTGCCTCTCTGCCTACCTGTGATTTCTCTCTGTGTCAAATAAATAAAATCTTTAAAAAAAAAAAAAAGAAAGAAAGAAAGGAGAAGAGTCAGGAAGGGGCAAGAAAGAGAACACAGTAATATTTATTGAATACTGCTTCCTGGACACTAAGTTCCTGGTGGGTCTTTTTGGTGGCAGGTTAGAGAAATCTACTAGAAGCAGCTGAAACACTAAAGGGGAGATTGGGTCTTAGGATAACCGAGTATTCCCAGAACCCTATAACAGGAAGAGCAACATGCTCCAAGAAAAGAATGAAGCCAGAAAAAACCCAAAAAACAAACTTTCACACACTCAGAACTTTCTCTCCATCTCTCATCTTTGCTCCTTTGTGTATACTTTCATTTCTCTGTCCCTCACTTCTCTTCCCAAAATTGGCTCTGTCACCTTTTCCACAGGGCACAGGACTCCCAAATTTTCAATTTTCTCTTTTTAGTAGGCCAGCCAGACTGAGATCGTGGCTCTTGGTCTCAATTTCATAGTGCTGAGAAAAAGAATTTACTCCTGTCCAGATAAGCTGTGGTTATTGGGACAGAATGACTTAGCGGAAGCATGGCTGTGAGGTGCCCATTCTGTGACCCAGGGGCATTTTCCAGAAAGGCTGGGTAGACAGGCCAGGAAGGTTTCCATTGCAACCATTTGTGTTTGCTCTGTCAACTCCCTGAGGTTTCTCTCTTTTCCCCCACACATAGCAGGAAACTCGGGCCCAGGAAAAGTAAATGCTACATTCCAGGTGACACAGGGAGGGAGTGGCAGAGCCTGTGCCCAAACCCAGATGCTGTCTAGCTCCAGAGCCTCTTTTTTCCTCTCTTGTCACTGTGCAGATTTTTCTGGAAAGCAAGACAGCTTTCCAAACTCTGCCAATTTGGAATTTGGAAAACTATTCCTTTGCTAGGACAAGCACATAATAATATTAGGCACTATCATAGAGATTGCTACTTGGTAGAAAGAGGAGTTAGGAGGCCTAAACTGGAAGTAATCACAAGTAGTAAAAATAATGAGTAACAGACGCTAACAGTTCTCAAGGGCTACTAGGAATTGTGAATTAACTCCTTAGTGTTCCCAGTTGCCTTGTGATAGTAAACAGTATAGTAATCTCAATTTACAATGGGGAAACTGAGGTACAGGGAGGTTAAATAACTTGTGTCCGCTCTAACAGCTAGTAATAGGCCACGCAGGGCCTGAGGCTCTGGCTCCAGAGACTAAATTCCTGGCCTGGCCACTGTCCTGCTGCTCGTCCTGTGGAGCCAAGAGCAGGACCTGATGAAGTCCTGCAGTGGTTCTTGGAGGCCATCTACATCTGCGATCGTCTGGCCCAAGGATGTGGCACATTCTCGACTCTAGTTTGAAGTCCATGCCCTCTCATTGCAGATGCTGGTAGAAGAGGAGCCTGTGCATTCTCTCTTCAGCTCCGTGCGCCAGGAGGTCTTTGTCACCATCGCTGACCTCAGGTGACATCCACACGCCCCCTTCCCCCATACACACACAAGTACTGCTCTCTTGGTCATGGCCAATACCAGAGCCAACTGACATGCTCCATATCTTTAACTTTGGCAAACTATTTGTAGAGGGAAGGGGACGCCAGTCCATGTTTCCTGTGTAAGAAATTTGATTTCATATATGCTGCCCTCCATATCTGAAAGACCTTACTGGAACCTCTTTGGAGTTCAGTTTTGTCCATGGTATATTCAATGGAAAGTTACTCTCCTAAGTGCTTCATGACAGTAGAGTTCCACAGTCCAAGAAATTTGGAAGGGCTGCCTGCTGTTTATTAACTTATTAAAAGACCCTAAGAAACCCTGTAGTTAAAAAGTTTTTTTACTTGGTTCAATCCACCATTCCCCAAACTAATAAACATTGAGCAGAACGTCTTTCGGAAAATCATGGTTTACATGTTAGACTATAGCAGGCTTTCCTCCTTGGTTAAGCTGGAGGAAACCCTAGAAGAATATCATTCCAGTAACCTCTTGGGAAGGCGGGGAGGGACAGGGAAGAAGGATGGAGGCTCTGAGCCCTGAAACTCTACCTCCAACATTTTGTGAGATTTGTCTAAACAGGCATGCCCTTTGTCTCTTCCATCAGAATTACACACCAATTAGTCCACCTTTCCTCTTGGGTTCCTTCAACCCCTGCTTACCAATGTCAAATCAAACTCTTCCCAGCTTACTCTTCCTAAACTGTCTTTTCTTAGTTACCAAGATGTCCACTTGCTTTTTGGCTCTGAAGATCGAGCTGATTTGTTCAGTCTTATTACAAAAAGTATAATCTCTCTGCCCTCTGTAACGACTCTTATCCAGCTGCAGGAAATCATGCCAAGTGGGTCCTACAACACAGAGGTAACTCCTGCTTTGGTTTACTAACTTGCCATCCACAGGGTCAGCTGATCATGGCCCTTCAAGAGTGCATTTAATTTTGTGGAACTAGCCAAAAATCATTTCAGCCAGGTCTGGTGAATAAAATAAGCAGTTAAATTAACTTTTCCCCTCTTTATATTTTCTTTTCTTTCATTTTCTTAATTATTTATTTATTTACTTACTTATTTAAGAAAGAGCACGAGCGGGAGAGAGAATCTCAAGCAGACTCTATGCTGAGCACAGAGCCTGGTGCCGGGCTCGATAGATCTCACCACACTGAAATCACGACCTGAGCTGAAACCAAGAGTCAGACACTTAACTGACTGTGCCACCCAGGCGCCCCTCTCTATTTTTTTTTTTTTTAAGATTTTTACTTATTTGAGAGAGGGAGCACGTACGCATGTGCACAAGGGGAGGGAGGGGCAGAAGAAGAGGGACAAGCAGTCTCTGAGCCCGACATGGGGCTCCATCCCACATCCCTGTGGTGGGATGTCCTGAGCCAAAATCAAGAATCAGATGTTTAGGGGCGTCTGGGTGGCTCAGTGGGTTAAAGCCTCTGCCTTTGGCTCAGGTCACAATCTCAGGGTTCTGGGATCGAGCCCCGCAATCGGGCTCTCTGCTCAGCAGGGAGCCTGCTCCCACCCCCCCTGCCTGCCTCTCTGTCTACTTGTGATCTCTGTCTGTCAAATAAATAAAATCTTTTAAAAAAAAAGAAAGAATCAGATGCTTAAACTGACTGAGCCACCCAGGTATGCGCTGGTGAGAGTGTTCATATACTTGGCAGATACTTGGAGTTACCATATGCTAAACATCATGAGAGGCAACAGAAATACAGCGGTACCCTCTCTCTTCTGGGGAGCTTATATCCTAGTGTAGAGACACAAACCACTGATAAGTATATCAGGTGGTAATACATGCTATATTAAAAAAAAAAATAGAACAGGGACATCTGGGTGGCTCAATTTGTTAAGCGACAAACTCTTGATTTTGGCTTAGATCATGATCTCAGGGTCCTGGGATCCAGCCCTGTCAGGCTCCTGCTCTTCATGGAGTCTGCTGGATATTCTGTCTCCCACTGTCCCTGCTCACACGCATGCTCTTTCTCTTTCTCTCTCTGGCTCTCTCAAGTAAAAAATTTTTTTAAAAACTTGAACAGGGAAAGAGGAGACAAAGAGTACTGTGGTTGGGAGGCTTTTGTACATAGGGTGGTCAGGGAAAGTCCTCCTGATGAGGCGACAGTTGAAAAGAGTCTCGATGGGTCTCTCTGGAGGAGAGGCTTTCAGGCAGAGAAGAGGAAATTCGAAGGCCTTGATTTTCTTCAGCTAATAAACAGGTTGGTAAAGCAGTTGCCAAAGGGGACTTTATTCCCCTTTGTTTCAAGATGTCAGAAAGAGTCACAAGTCAAATTTTAAAACTATCTTGATGACCCTAACTAACTTCCCAAATGTAGTTAGAATCATTAACTGTGTTCCCAGTAATGCTGAGATGTCCATTTAAAATGAACGTATTGGGGCGCCTGGGTGGCTTGGTGGGTTAATGCCTCTGCCTTCGGCTCGGGTCATGGCCCCGGGGTCCTGGGATTGAGCCCTGCCTCGGGCTCTCTGCTCAGCGGGGAGCCTGCTTCCCTTCCTCTCTCTCTGCCTGCCTCTCTGCCTACTTGTGGTCTCTGTCAAATAAATAAATAAAAATCTTTTAGAATATGTATATACATATATATGTATATGTATATATATGTATATATATATATACACACACACACACACACAAATAAAATGAACATATTGTGGGGCACCTGGCTGGCTCAGTTGGTGGCACATTTTGATCTCTGGATTGTTAATTCAAGCCCCAAGTTGGATGTAGAGATTACTTAAAAATCTTAAAAAAAAGAAAGAAAAAGAAAATGAATATATTGTTTCACCTCAGCTCGCAAACTGCCTACCAGTACTTTTACACTGGTTCTGTGCCTTTGAGTAAAGTCACAAGATAAGAGCTTTAATTAAAAGTGTACATTGTAATTGGTGGGAATGCAAACTGGTGCAGCCACTCAGGAAAAGAGTGTGGACACTCCTCAAAAAGTTACAGATAGAACTACCCTATGATCCAGCAACTTACCCAAAGGAAACAAAAACACTAAATCAAAGGGATACATGCCCCCTGATGTTTACAGCCACATTGTCACTAATAGCCTAATTATGGAAGGAGCCCAAGTGTTTTTGACTGATGAATGGATAAAGAAGTGGTGTGAATATATATACACATGTACACACAATGGAATATTACCCAGCCATAAAAAAGAAGGACATCTTGCCATTTGCAAAGATGTGGCTAGAGCTAGAGAGTATTATGCTAAGTGAAATAAGCCAGGCAGAGAAAGACAAATACCATATGATTTCACTCTTATGTGGAATTTAAGAAACAAAACAAATGAACATGGTGGGGAGAGAGAGGAAACCAAGAAGCAGACGCTGAACTATAGAGCACCAGGTGTTGTGTATAAGTGATAAATCACTAAATTCTATACCTGAAACTAATATTACACTCTGTTAACAGGAATTTATTTTTTTAACATCTGATTTTTGTTTGTTTTAAAGATTTTACTTATTTATTTGACACAGAGAGAGAGAGGAAGCACAGGTAGGCAGACCAGCAGGCAGTGGGAGAAGCAGGCTCTCCGCTGAGCAGGGAGCCCAATATGGGGCTAGATCCCAGGACCCCAGGATCATGACCTGAACTGAAGGCAGACACTTAACCAACTGAGCCACACAGGTGCCCCTAACTAACAGGAATTTAAGCAAAAACTTGGAAAGAAGAGGGGCATCTGGGTGGCTCGGTCGGTTAGCGTCTCCCTTTGGCTCAAGTTGTGATCCCAGAGTCCCCGGATTGAGCCCCACATTGGGCTCCCTGCTTATCAGGGAGTTTGCTTCTCCCTCTGATCCTTCACTCCACTCATGCTCTCTCTCGCTCTCTCTCAAATAAATAAATAACATCTTTTAAAAAAAAAAAAAATGGAAAAAAAAAAAAAAAAACTGTGGGGAAAGAAAAAAAAAAAAAAATTATATAGAGTTGGGGAACTTTCTGTTGGTGGGGTGGGGGACATCACTGATCCTGTGCCTTTTCAGTGTCTCTACAGGCAGACATTTCAAGCATTTTCTGAGATGCTCCAGAGTTTGGTAGTAAAAGACCCACATCTGGAAAATCTTGACACCATTTTTAAGGTAAATTAGGATACAGAGAGAAAGGGAAACTATTTCTATTAACTCGTGAAAGTGGAAGAAGAAAATATGGAAGGTGGGCACCTGGGTGGCTCAGTCATTAAGCGACTGCCTTCAGCTCAGATCATGATCCCAGCGTCCTGGGATGGAGTCCTATATCGGGCTCCCTGCTCAGCGGGAAGCCTGCTTCACCCTCTCCCCATTCCCCCTGCTTCTGTTCCCTCTATCGCTGTGTCTCTCTGCCAAGGAAATAATTTTTTTTTTTTAATGTAGAAGGATTGGGGCACCTGGATGGCTCACTGGGTTAAAGCCTCTGCCTTCAGCTCAGGTCATGATCCCGGGATCCTGGGATCGAGCCCCACATTGGGTTCTCTGCTCAGCAGGAACCTGCTTCTCCCTGTCTCTGCCTACTGTGGTCTCTGTCTGTCAAATAAATAAGATCTTTAAAAAAATAAAATAAAATGTGGAAGGATGAAGTTTTAAGAGCTAGCATAGGGTTCTGTGGGTGGCACAGTTGGTTAAGTGTCTGACTCCTGATTTCAGCTCAGGTCATGATCTTGGGGTCATGAGATTGAGCCCTGTGTCAGGCTCTGCACTCAGTGGGGAGCCTGCTTGAGATTCTCTCCCTCTCTTCCTCCCCCCACAGAGAGAAGTGTGTGCATTCTCTCTAAAATAAATAAATATATCTTTTAAAAAAGAGTATAGTAGTTAAGAGTATCAGCTATCAATTTTGCATTAGACTTGGCTTCCAATTCTGACTCTGTGCCATTCCTGGGGTATAAAGTCAGCAAAGAATGTAATCTCTCAGAGTCTATTTCTTCACTTTCAATCTGAGATGATAATTATGGTGAGTATTGAATAAATGACCTTCAGTAAGTGGTTTAATGGTTGCTATTATTGTTCCTTAAATTCCTATTGCTTACTAGCGTAGAAGAGTTTCAATCAGTGGCCAGAGAGCAGGGTCACCTCATGAGTGAGTAAATAGGCACATGCCCACCAGGCAGGATTCAAGGTCATTAATTACTGCCTGTCCCCTCCTGTACCCCTTTCCAGCATATGCCATTCTGTCATTAGAGATTTCCTCTCTAGAGTGCATTCACTGCACTTCAGGCTTCTTACTGTCTTGTCCCCTTTTGAGATACAGATATCCCAGAAAGGAATAACCCTTTAAGCTACTATTAATCATCTGTGCCTAAGCGTAGATGGACATTTATCTTTGCCACAGCTGACCTTAACATTAGTTCTCATTCTTCTGTTTGTACATCAACACCCCAGCCAGATTGGGTTTCTCCCCTTTATCCAGTTGTACCTTGTACTTTTCTGTGTTGGCAGCTTAATTCAAACTTCCTTTTACCAAAAAAGGAAAAGGTTTTTTCTTGGCCACATGGGGCCATGAAATGGCACCTTTATGAAGATCCTAGTCGTGAATGTTATCTTCTCCAGGAAGTCTTCCTAGACTATTGCAGGCCAATGCAATTTCTCCATCTTCAGAGTTCTTTAATAACATGATATTGGTGTTCTTTCCTCCCAAAGCACATTTCAGAAGACTAGAAACATACAGGAGAATAGGATAAATAATTGAAGAAAGTGGGATGAAAGGAAAATAAGTCTGGAAAATAAGCCTCTTTGGAAGCCAGGCCACTGATCCCAAATCTATTTGCCTTCCCACCACTTTCATTTCCAACCCCGACTGGTTTATCATTTTAGGAAGACTTTTTCAGATGTAGTAGTGACCTGTGGACCTTCTCTCTCCACATTTTCTTCAAAGCAAAACAAAGGCATTATCCCAAATCTTCCTGGTAAATCATTTAGGCTTCCTTTATTTTTCACAGCAAATGGACCCCTGGTTACTATCAGCCAAAGACCACGAGCGGGAAAGGGCCACAGCCAGCATGGCTCAAGTTCTAAAGTGCTTATGCAGACACCTCAGCCTGAAGGTAAGCAGCCCTTCAGTCACTCAGGAGGAAGGATCCAAAGCCACCCCATTACTGCCTATTTCCCCTCCACTGTATGACTCCCCACACTGGCGATTCTCTTGGTGCCCCAGGTAATACCATGGCACTTAGCATTTGCATATCTGCCCCTCTAAAATTTGAGCAGTTTGAGGCTAAGTACTATATTGATTAATCTTTTTTTTAAGATTTTATTTATGTATTTATTAGAGAGAGAGAG
>RCUC01114011.1:0-12694 GCA_003697995.1 Taxidea taxus jeffersonii | reverse complement strand
GGCATGTATGGGTATGCCGCGTTCACAGGTATGTGTGTGCATGTGTGCATGAGGCAATTGTGTGCCTGCTGTAGCATGCAGGTGAGCAGGTGGTGTTCAGGGATAGGAGTTGTAGTCACATGTGCTGAGGTGTGTCTACGGGCACAGGAAGTCTATGTGCATATGATTTGAACATATACAATACACTACTACGTGTCCTATATTTGTGTGTGTGCATTTGTGCAGATCTGTGGTTGTGTGTATGCCCTGATGAGAATGGGACTGGGGGTACAAAGGTAGCTAAATAGCATGGACCATTTGCATCTCTCCTGGACTCCCCCTACAGGGCTCCCCTGGAGCTGTGGCAGCCCCTCCCTGCCACTGCCCCTTCAGCGAAGTTGGCCTGCGCTCCAAGCCCCCTCCTACTGCACACGTCAAAGGAGAATTTCTCCGGATGGCGCCTGCAGCTCCTGGAAATGCCCCAGACGTCAGCTCTGCCTCTTCCCAGCGATTTGGAGAGCAATGCAGGCAAGGAGGGGAGCCCACTCTGTGCTGGGCGAGGGGCACTCAGCGTCACACCCAGACCCTCTGGGGCTGAGCTCGCCTACTTAGCTTACCCTTCTGAAGGTCGAGTCTGGCTGGGCCTCTGCATGGGGGCCCTGAGGCCCCCGGGGGAGCTTCCCTGATTTGGGCAGTCCACCACAGAGATCCCTCCCCATACAACCTAGGTGAACAGAGGACAGCCATGGAACGGCCTCTTGGCTTGAAAGGGTGGCAGCCGCAGCCCACCCATGGGGAGTACAGAGACCTGCTGGTGGGTCTCCCAATCCTGACCCTGCAGGGGGCAGGGAGGAGCCCCAGGTACCTAGCTCTCAGCCAGAGGCCACCCCAACCAGCGGAAGAACTGGGCTTCCGGGCTGAAAGTGCCAACTTCACCACCCAGCATGACTGCTGCAAAATGGCCTGGCCATCCCACTCCTGCCCCCCTTCTGGCCATCTTGGGGACCTGGGGACTTATCCCTGCCACCACATGCCTTGGCTGACCTGACCTGGTGGTCCTGGCATGCAGCAGCCCACCTGCCAGGAGGACCCCCTGTGGGAGTCTCCCTCTGCTTCTGTCCTGGAACCCAGTGGGGGCCGGGCAAGAGGCACTCTCTAGTCCTCTGCGTCTCCCTGGGACGAAGCTCAGAGGGAAGAGGACCTTGCCCCCTGCTACCCGCTTGCCAGTCCTTGCATAACATCCATCCAGGGGCATCTAATGAGCAGAGGCTGCCGGCATCTACCTGAGACCCTGGGCATCCGCTTGTCCGAGACCCCCCTACTCAAGTCCCCAGCACCCCAGTCCTATCCCCCAGCACACGGACCCTCACACTAGTGTCTCCCTCGGCAGCGGCTCCCAATGCAGCCTCAGCTGCTGCCAGATAAACAAGCCCGGCTCCCCCCCCCCCCCACGCTGCCGCCACCACCATCAGCACTGAAAAAAATCAAATGAAATGAAACAAAATAAAATGGGTGAGGGAGGAAGGGGAGAGCGGAGTGGGGCGCTTTTTATTTTTTATTTTCTCATGCTGGGGGATGCCGGTACTTACTTGGCTACGAAAATCACCACAAATCCGGCACGGTTTCCAGGCGGGCAGCCCCGTAATCGCGGTGCGGCAGCTGGTGCCGCGGCTGAGCCCAGCCAGCGTGCCCGGGTCCCTCTGCAGACTGTACCATCCTGCCCGAGCAGGTGGGGGGGCGGGGGGGGGGGGGGGGGGGCGCCGGCGCCGGCTTCTAGGAGAGCATCTCGTTGGCAAAATGCAATCTCGGGGGAGGCAGAGGCCGCCCCAGCGGCTGCGCTGCCGGAGGCTGGGGGAGGGGGCGGAGGACCGAGGACGAGGGAGGGACGCGGGGAGGGCCTGTTCTGGTGGGGGGGGCTGGGGGAGGAGAGTGGGGGCAGGGGTGTGTGGACCGAACCACCACGGTGTTGTTTGCGGTTTTAATTCCTCCCGTGGGATCATGAGGAACTGAAGCTGGCAGAGTCCCAGGAATATGCCCGCTCCCCCGAAGTAGGAGGGAATGTCAAGGGCATGGTGAGGGTAGGATTGGGGCTGAGTCTGATTGGAGGGCATCCTGCAACTGATGGTGGTGGGGGTAGAGTAATAGGGGAGAGGGGAAGATTGTGCTCAAATGGCCCCAAGTCATCCCCCACTTTCTGGGGGACTCCTTTGGCTGTGCAGTGGGCTCTGGTTTCCTTCTCCTTTTGGTCAGAACACCCCCCAGACCTGGGTGGGGCAAAGGTCACAAAGGGGTAGCAATGGACTCAACACAGACTAAACACATTTGTGGTTGCAGGTCCAATATGACAGAGACTACACTAAGCTCCCTACTGCCATCTAAACACTACCCCTGTGGCCCAGCAGCCCCACCCAGGGGTGCCCCCACCTGCCTGGGAGGCTGCTGTTCTGTCAGAAGACCCCCTCAAGAGGCTGCTTATCTGCTCACAGATGCCCACTGGTAGGGGTGTCTCCATATGTCTCCTGTATCCACATCATCTACAGGGACATCTGTAAGGAGTTGGGGGGCTAATCATATTGGGGGGCACTGACCATGTCCAGAGACTCCAGGGATCCCTGGGGAAGAGTCTGCAGGAATGCAATCCTCCCAGCCAATTTACCCATTTCTTCCTGCCTTGACTGCTACCCATTTAAGTCCAGACCTGCTGCCCCTTTAAATCCAGACTGGTGGGAGGACAGGCCTGGGAGCAAGGTTAGGAGGGCACAGTAGGTGAAGGGGCTTCTCTTGGGTTCTGAGGACTTGCTCTCCACTGCTCTGCCCCCTCGCCCCCCTCCCCCGCCCGAGGAGTGCCCTGATTAGGAGGAGGGCACTGAAGGTGGAAGGACCTTCAGGACTGCTGTCTCAGGGTAGCTGTCAGCGTGCTGGGGGCACATGTTGGGGGAGAGCAGGGTTGGGGGTGGCCCCAGAAGGCAGCTCCAGATGGAAGCTGCCTCCTTTCCCCTGTCCCTACCCCCTGCCCGGTTCTGAGCTGCCTGCCTGAGCCTGAGCGTCCCGAGTTGCCTCTCCATCCCTGGGCTGGCACAGAATATCAATTTGTCTCGTGAAGCTGAAAGTCTGCACTGCACCAAAATCAGAACCTGGCCGGGCAGAAGGGCCACAGGAGGCGGAAAGCTAGGAGTGAGTGCCAGCGGCTGGGCCTCTGTCAGCGGGCCATGTTGCTTCCCCTTGCTTTTAGCCCTTAAACCCACCAAGGGGTCCCCTTCTGCTCCCAGCCAGGCAGAGTGAGATGTGGGGAGGACGCTGAGAAGCTAAGGATGCTTGCTGAGTGCTGGGTGGCCCTGGGCTCCATGGTGCCAGGCAGGGAAGACTCCCAGCTAGGGTTCCACAGAGCACCCAGGACACAACTCAGAGAGGCTCTTACCCCCTACCCCAAAAGCCCGGGACAGGGAGCTGCCACGTTGGCCCCTTCTTGGGGGTACAGATGGGGGGCTCCACTGGTCCTCCTCCAGGCAGAATTCTAAGTTAGACCCTACCGCAGGAGGGGCCAAGCCAGGAGTTCCTCATCCCTTCCCCAGGGCCTAGAGGCAGCCCCTGTCCCCCAACACAGGGTCACAGAAAAGCAGAGATGGCCAGGGTGAAGGTGAGCACAAAAGGGCAGAGGGTGAAAGGCCCATTGTGGCTCACATGTGGTTGGAGCAAACATGTCTGTGCCAGGAATCCCACCATCATTTCTGTGACAACAGGGGCTTTGGGGAGGGTAGCAAACTAATTTTCCTGATTACAAAACAAACAGCCCCAGAAGGGGCCGGTTATGAGCCACCATTTTCACAGTAATAATATTTTCTGTGTCCAGCACACTTCACAGTTTGCAAAGGCCACTGCAAAACCGTGAATTGTTTGATCCTACCACTGGAATGACTTCTGTGAGCACCTGAATGACAGTGAGGAATTTGTGTGTGGTGACCAGGACACAGTGTTTCAGGCCAGGAAGGGGTCAGTCAAACCCGTGATCTCAGCTTGAGGACTCCAAGCCCATGGCTCCCTTCCTGTGGAGGCCAGTGCTGTGTGGGCTGGTTGGGAGCCCCAACACTCATCTGCTGAAAGTTCGGAGTCCTGCCTGCTCACTGGCCCCCGTTTGGGGTGGGCTGCACCATCACCAGCAAACACTAAATTTTCAGGAGCTCATGGAATTTGGGTTCCCAGAATCTAATACTAGAACTGACACCTGTCTAAGTTCCCATCTGCTCGGCATTTCAGGCCCTGTTGTAGTTCAGTGTCCGCATCCACAACCCAATGATAGGATATCCCCTAAGCCTAAGTGCTGACCAGCAGAGTCTGAAAGTTTTTCATTATGTTTGGCCTGTGAACTCCTATTCATCCTTCGATGTCAAGCTCAACCACTGCTTTCTCTTATAGTTCTTCCTGATTCCACTGAGAGAATCAATTCCTGTGTCCAGTCTGGCTCTGACCACACGGTATGGTGAAGGTCTACACATCTGTCTCCCTCACTGAGCTGTGACCACATCAGCTCTGTTTCTAGAGCCCCAGCTCCCAGCATGTGGTAGGTGCCCCAATAAAGGCCTGAATGAATCTTCTCTCTGTGATTTGGATTTATCAAATGTCACAACCAGAAGATTGAAGATTGAAGATCTGAAGGACTTGAAGGACTCCAATCCAATTCTCCCATCTTACAGCAGTTGAGCAAACTAAGGCCTCAAGAAAGGATGTAAGTGGCTTGCCCAAAGTCACCTGGCCACAGACATTCGTCCCCTGCCCTGCCCCCTATACCTCCCCTTCCTGCAGCAGACATACCTCGGGCATCTGGCCTGTCTTTCCAGGATATGTTGGGGGGCAGGGGGTACTGGACAGGCAGAGGTGTTGCAAAATCTGACAAACAATGGGGCTAGTGTTGAAACTCCGGGAAGGCTGGAAATGACAAGTCAGGGTGACCCACGGGGAAGAAGGGGAGAGAGTCAGGAGGCAGGCCAGGAGGATTACTGACAGCTTCTGTTTCCAGCATGATTTGGCTTATGGTGAACATGGACTGAGGGTCAGGGTTGGGGGAAGGTATGAGAAATAGGGCAGGGGTGAGGGGAGAGCCAGCCCAGTCTGATTTTCACACAGTCTTCAGTTGTCCAAACCATGTTTGGGGGAACAAATCCCAGGACCAGAGAGGAGTGGGAGTAGAGGGTTAGTAGCTAGGTATGAGGGTGGGAATGAGGTCGTCTGATGAAGGCAATTTGCATAAGGGAGACAGATGAGGTAGGTCCAGACGGGTCTGAGGGAGGCAGAATCAAATGCAATCAGAGACCAGCTGTGTCCTCTCCGGGAGACGTAAGTTCTCTTTTGCTCCCCCTCCTGAAGGGAAGGAGGAATGAGGGCTACATCTGCCCTTGCCTTGCCCAGCTCAGGGTCTTCTCACACCTAAGCAGGTTAACTGCTGTCACAAAATGCTCCTGGCTGGACCCCTCCGAGGCTGAGAAGGTATTTCCAAAAGCCTCTCCCCTCCCTGCCTTGTCTGACCTTCACAAATCACCCTTGGAGAGATTGGGCTTCTTCCCATTTTATAGAAGAGAAAATGACAGAGGCCTTAGTGACTTGCTTTGGAGGCACAGAGCCAGGGAGGCCCAAGGTCGAGATCTGAGCCCAGATCTGACCCACTCGAACTTTAACTCGAACTCGAACCTGCCTAAAGATCCTCAAATTTGAGGCACATGGCTAGGCTCCTCTAGGACCATGACCTTGAGGGGCCATAGAATGTGTGGCTGGGGACCAGGTGGCCCAGCTTGTACCAAGTCTCCCAGCCACCTTGGGGCACTACACCCATTCCTACCAAGGTCCCAAACATCCTCAACCCACCCAACCTTGGGCTGAGGTTTTGTGGCCAGTCAGACAGATCGGGGTCAAAGCCCTCCTCTTTCATTTCCAGGCGATGCTTGGGCAAATGACTCAACTTTCCTGAGTTTTCTCATCTGCAAAATGGGGACAACAAAACCTATTTGGCAGAGTCACCGGCTAACGGAGAATGGCAGTTGGTATTAATTGGATAAACACAGAGGGTCGAGATTCTCCAGAAGGGCCCTGGGGAACAGGGCGGTGGGTAGGTCTCTTCCAGCCTCTTATTCTGCTGGATGATGGTTCTAACACCCCCGCCCCTGTGGAGCTTGGGCAGGGCTGGCCTTTAAGATCCTGACAGTCCAAGGCAGCCTGCTGACATGCAAACCCAGTCCCCCATTCCTGGCTACTCCCACCAGTTCTTGCTCCCCCAGTGAGGAGGGGAGTCTAACTTCTGCCACCATTCCTATCAACATCCTACTGTGCGTCTCACTGTACGAGCTTCATAACATTCTGGGAGGGAGGTCCTGTTTTTCATTCTCATTTTACTAATGAGGAAAGTGAAGTACAGAGAGGGGAAATGATGTTGCCCAAGGTCATACAGTGAGTAGGGGAACTGGGGCTTGAAACCAGGACTACATGAGGCCCCACACTGGGCCCAGGGACCCCAGTGGAGGTGGGTGTGAACCTAGGTCTAGGAAGCCATGGAACTTATTTTCCCATAGGTCAGAAAACCTGGGTGCAGAAGGCCTAGCCCAGCTTTCTAGCGGAGCAGAGCCGGTGCATGGCGATGGCTGACTCTGCTGCCCCTCTGTGTGTGAGGCCAGAGGTTAGGGGCCAATTAGGAAGATGGTACTTTCTCTCCTGGAAGAACACAGAGCCTGGAGAATCAAGAATTATTCTGGGAGGACTCCCTGGGGGAGGTTGCCTTTTCCAGGCCTGGGAAACATGGTTTCATCCACGCTATCCCTTTGGTTAATGCACATGCAAACACACTGCCCACACCCATCTGTCAATCCTACCTCCTCCCCTTGGTCTCCCTGCTTCTTCTCCTGCTATCCTCCCCCTGTTTGCCCATCCCCTGCACCTTAGAGAGCTTTCTCAACTCCTCTAAACCTTTTTTGGCTTCTCTGTGCTCTCAGCATAAAACCTAAACTCCTTCCATGGCTCATGAGAGCCAGATGACTATTCCAGACCCCTCCCATTATCCTCCATCTACTTTCCCCACACTAAGCCTCTCCTGCTCCTCACACACACTCTCACATTTCCATCCCTCTGTGTTTTTGCACGCACCATCCACTCTGCCTGGGATGCCTTCCCTTCCCACTCTTCTGCCTGGAGAAGTCCTACTTATCCTTCAAATCTCAGGTCTAGCAACCCCTCCTTTCTGAAGCCTTCCCTGGTCTCCCCTCCATCATCTCCAGCCCCCAAGAAGAATTTGTTGCTATTAACCTCTTTATGTGCATCTCTGTCATGTCCTTCAGGCTGGGGGAATCCTTGGGGATAGGGAATGGATCTCATTTGCTTATTGTATCCTCAGAACTGAGCATAGAACCTCAATAAATATTGATTGAACTGATGAGTGCAGGTTTGTTGAATGAAAAAGCAATTCCCCTGGTGGTTTTGAACTGGTATTTGCATCCCTCTGTGGCTCTGGAAATATTCTTTGCACTTGCTGGAGGTCCTGTTTTAAGAGCTGCTATTTCCTGAGCCTGTCAATGAATGGGGCTCTCTCTGCATGCCCACTTTGTGAAGGGAAAAGGGAGACCTGGGCTCCACTCCAATGTCCCTCAGTGATGTTTCAACTGGGACCAGAATGCTTGAGACGAGGGCTGAATGCAAGGTAAGATGAACATCCAGGGAGGAGCCCCTATCCCTAAATGCTCCCTGCCAGCTACCTATAGCCTGAACTTTTACCATTAGTAATTCATTTCTTCAGATTATTCAGTCTACAAATATTTACTTAGCTCTCACTGAATGTGAGGTACTGTGCTTGGGTTCCTAGTGAGCATTTATGTGTATGTATGTGTGTATTTTCACTCTTGCTGGAAGGCTGACTCCCTGGAGAGAGGAGAAGGAAGGAGGAAACAGAAGGAGTAGGAACAATGTACTCAGGACTGTCAGGAGAAGAGAGAAGGGAATTTGTCACTTGCTGAGTGCCTACTCTGTGCCAGGCACTTAGTAGTATTAATCCTCCTCATGGCCTCTGAATTCAGTGTTATCAACCCTCAGTTGAGAGGTGAAGAACAAGCTCAGAGAGGGGGAGTGGCTTGCTTAGGGGAACACAGCTCTGTGGTATAGGAGTGAACACTCAAACCTAGCACAGTCTGCCCCACAGCCTGTCATTTCTCTGGATGTTCTCCTGCTGAGGAGGCTGTGGGGCCCAGCAGGGGGAGAAGGTTCCAGAGAGGACAGGACCCGAGGTGTGACAATTGAGAATACTGCAAGCCAAGAGGCCCACCTGCTGACTGGATGGCTGGATGCTGCTGGGATTTTGGAAACAATAAGGACTCAGGGACTGAAACGTGGCCATCCCACTGCCAGTGTATCCTTAAAATGGGTTGGAGGCTACAGGGACCACATCAGCTATCTCTGCTGGGAGCACTCCTTATGTGCTAATACAAACATTTATTTACATACAATTAACCGGCTTTGTGGACAGTCTCACTCCCATTTTACTGACGAGGAAACTGAGATCTGGAGAGTAGAGGGGACAAGCCCAGGATTACATAACTAGAGGCAGAATTAGAACCTTAGGCAGATCTTTCCTGGAAGGCTCACGGAGGAGCAGCAGGGTTGTGGGCTCACCCCTGATAAGGTTTCCAAGCAGCCCGGCCTCTGAGGGGGACTGCAGCCCTCCCTTGCCCTGTCATGCAAGCCCTCTTCCTCTGGGAGCTTCTCTGGCTCAGTCCTCCACTGTACCCAAAGGTGGCAAGGGAGTGGGGTGGGTCCAAAGAGCTCAGGGGCTGGAGCCCCATGGACTAGCTCAAATCCTGCTCCACCCTGATGGGCTGTGTGATTTTGGGCAAGTCTCTCTCTCAGGCCTCAGGCTTCTCATCTGTGCAACACGCATGGCAACAACTGCTTCCTGCATCTCTGTCAGCTCATTTGTTCAGCAAGTACCCATGACATCTGCTACTTCCCAGGTTCTGTGCTAGGTGCTGAGGATAGGGCAGGAAAACTCATGGTGTCCACTCTCAGGAGGATTCGGAGACAGATGTGAAATGCATGCACAAACCCATGTAAATGGAGAAAGGGGTATAAGATGAAGGGGCAGAGACCATGAGCACATTCCGCAGGAGGACCTGGCCATTCCTGGTAGGAGCACAGTGGGGAGTCGCAGAAGGTTTCTCCAAGGGGGCTGGTCGCTAAGCTGGGCTCAGAAGTCTGAGCAGGGGCTCACCAGGTAGGAGAGGTGGTGTTCCTGGCAAAGCCCCTGAGGCTAGAAAGAGCTCGGCAATTCTCCTGGAACTGAAAGAGGGTCTGAATGCCTAGAGGGGAAGAGTGTGAGCAAGGGGCAGAAAAGGGGTGTGGTCTTAGGGACCACCCTCCAGATTTCTGTCCTTATCCCAGGAGCAGGAGGAACCTTAGAAGGATTTTAAGAATCAAACAGAATGAGGATGATGAAGCCCTTGGCGAGGTGCCCACCACATGACAGAATTCCATGTTGTTAGACCACCACACCACAGTAACATCATACATGTAACCTGTGCACGTGCCACAGGTAACACGTTTATTCATCAAACCATGACTGGGGCAGACCCTGAGCCAGGGACATACTGGCAGGGAGGAAAGGGGCCTGCTGGTGGTGGGCCATGGCTGCAAGCCATGTCCAAAACACCCAGTGGACATTTACAGAATCTCAAATGTGCTGGGAACCGAGGGGAGCCACTTGACAGAAAGGGACATGGAGGCCCGGAGAGGTGAAGCATCCCTGCCTCTGAGGGTCAGGGGTGATTAAGAGATAGCTGTGGGTTCAGGACTCTCAATCCAGTGTTCCCTTCCAGACCCTAGACTGCCACAGGGGTAGCTCCCCTTGAGAGCTGCTGGACAGAAGAGATGGGATTGGTCTGCGTTACCAATAGTAGTACCGAGGGGTGGCGTGGCCTGGACAATTACCGCATGCCAGGTACTGTTTGTTCTAAGAACTTTTCATATTGTGGCTCATTTCATTCCTACTCATTAAGGAGTTCTTACCATCCCCATTTTACAGACGGTGAAACGGAGGCCCAGAGAGGCCATACACCTGGAACAAAACTGTCCCTTTGGCAGGGGTGTTGGGATTCGGACACACACTTTCTTCCCTACCCTGCTGTAAGTATGGGGAATGTCTGGGCCCCACCAAGGTGTCCAACAAGTGGCCAAAGGGAGCAGGGTAGAAGTGGGATGTGGAGCTGGAGCCGGGCCTGAGCAGATGAGCTTTCTGCCCTTGGAATACAGGTGGGACTGATGCCACCTCAGCGGCCTTCAAGGGCATCCCTGTGGGGGTGTCCCACTTTCTCCCCAGAGAAAATTCCCTTTGGGATCTGCCCATGAAGCTGGTTTATGTGGAATCATGGTCCGCTGGGGCGGGCAGGGGTGGCTCCATGGCAGCCCCTTCACCCCATCAGAACCCCTTGCTCCCCCTACATTGTGGGGCCACCTTGCTCTGAACCTGTCTTTGTAAGATATGGCTCCAAAGAGTCCCCACACAGGGGTCATGTCACCCTCCAGGGAGGCCCTGCATCAGTGGGGACTTCCAGGGCTTCTGTGGACAGGGCTGCCCTTCAGGCTGGGCCAACTCTCTCACTACAAGGCCACCTGCTCTCTCAAGTCCTCCTTCCTGTCCCCCAGCCTCCTTGCACTGGCACTCTCAGGCCAAAATGCAATAGTGAAGTACAAGAAGGAAATGCAAGTGTCTTGACAAAGCATAAGGGGCTTTTCAGATACAAGGTGCTATTTCTTTCTGGGGGCACACTGCACAGTAGAGAAGAGTAGGGTGCTGAGGGGTCACAGAGGTAGGGGATTGAACCCTGGCTCTGCCATTTACTATTGCATGGCCTTGAGCTAGTCATTTCGCCAATTGGAATCTACCTCAGTTTCTCTATCTGTGAACTGGGAATAATACTAATATAATTGATCTGGTCTTTGATTTCCAACAAAATGAGAGAGAATAGGAAGGTGTGGTTGGTTCATTTCTTCTGCATTAATTAAGCACCTACTATGTGTCTGGCAGTGAGGGCACTGGTTCCTGGAACTGGGCTTTGGAGGAGGAGACTCGGTTGCAAACAAGGGAAGGAACAAACAAACAAGGGAAGGTTGGGAGAGCCCTGTGGGGTGCCATGCAGTGCCTCTGCCCTGGTGGGAGGGGAAGGTGGTTCTCCTGCTCCATGCCCTCCCCATGTGGGGGTTGTCTCAGACCTCTCAGGGCTTCTCTCAAGGGTGGTGACCATTTCCTCTGGGGCTTGGTCAGGCCTTTCAGCTCCAGCCCCACAGAGGAACCCACCCATGAACCTCTGCCTGAAGATCCAGCCCCGGCTCCAGTCCCAGAACCACCCTGGCTGGAGGCTGGTGGTATATGGCTGGGGTGGGGACTCCGAACTCACACACCCCTGGCTTCAGATTCCGGCGCTGCCACAAGGCTGTGCTACCTTGGGCAAGTCACTTTAACTCTTGGAGCCACCGTTTCTTCATCAGAAAGCTAGCGATAATGTCTACCTCAGAGGATGGTACTGAGAATTAATTGAGATTCTGCCTCTTGTGTGTTACATGCACAATTAATAGTAGCTTAAAATGACCTGCAAGCCCCTCCTCTCTTCCCTTGAAGCAAGCAGGACACAGGCATTGCCCCCTGGGTGGCTTGGTGTGGTGGTGTCCTGAGAGCCAACGGTGTGTGTAAAGGATTGCATGCTGGTAGCTGTGATCTGCCAGGGGTGGGAGTCTTTCACCACAGAACCTGGCAGACACTACAAAGCCGGGCACCTATCTGCCTGAGAGTTGGTCATGAAATGCTCACCAGCATACCACTGGGCCCGGGGCAGGGGCTCAACACTGCTGTCTGGAGTCTGTTTCCTTTAAGTCCTGGGGATGCATTTCTGCTCTGGTGTCCTTGGGCCTGCTCCTCTGACTGTCCTTGTCCATCCCAGCCCTGGTAACCTCTCTTGGGACTTTTCTCCTATTCTCCCACCGTGGACTGGCCAGGATGGCCACCCTGCCCAGGGGATTTCAATGTCAGATGGGGTGAGCCTGGTGTGGCCCCGCCTTGGAACACGATTGGCTAATTCCTTTCTCTTGCCCTGTCCCCATTGCCTCTCTTAGTGCTGAGCCCTTCCCAGACTGCCTCCTCTCCACCTCTAGCACCCCAGCCACCACCTTCTCACTCCAACTCCCTTCCTGAGGGGTCTGCAATGCCCGTGATCACTCCTCTCACCTGTCCAAGCCCACCTCTCCTTCCTCCAGCCCTGCAAGGCCGCTAGCAGCTGGCAGACTACTGCTTTTGGAGTCAGGTGACCTGAGGCAGTTCTGGTCCTGCTCCTCTCTCCCTCCTTCGATGGCACTCGGCAAAGCTGCCTCACTTCTCAGACACTCTACAATAGGGACAGTGATAGATGTCAGGCTCCTGGCATCCGTCAGGCTCAGAGCCAGGGGCTTCACTGGCCAATCTCATTCCTCATTTCCTCATCTAAAGAATGGGGACAATAAAAGCATCTCCCCTCAGGGAACTGCACGGTGATCGCAAGCAAAAGCTTTTGGGAGATGGGCTCACTGACGGTAGAGTGCCATGCTAATGCTCTTATTCCACTTGGAAGGGCAATGCTGCTTTAGATCGACGGGATTTAGGGGCATGTGTGTGTGTGTCTGTGTGTGTGTGTGTGTGCGTGCGTGCGTGTGTGTGTGTGTGTGT
>RCUC01114009.1:0-26295 GCA_003697995.1 Taxidea taxus jeffersonii | reverse complement strand
TGTATTTTGTGGCAAATACCTCCTTCCTTTTCCCAGTTCCAAGGTACTAGATTAGTTAGGGAAAATACATGAAAGGTCTTCATCAACTAAAAGCTGTTTTTTCTAGTTTAACTTGCCTGCCATTTTCCTCCAATACATAATGCTGAAAGCTCAATCCAAAGAGTAAATATTACTTCTCAGAGGATTTACAAAATGACTAATTTAACAGTGGACTTCATCCCCATTAGCACACTGAGATTACCTTTATTTTAAATAAAGATGCATGTACCTCCCTCCTTATGGCATTGATACAGGATAGGGAGGGTGAAATCACAGGACAAAATAAAAGAGAACAGGATAGGTCAAAGCACTTAGCTCACTCTCATCTTCATTTTCTAACACCAGAGAAAATAGGAATTGTTCCTTGGGCCAAGTCTTAGCCCAGGCTTTTGCTTTTACTAAAAAGATCCTTTCTTTAGGGGACAGTGTAACAAATACCAAACCTGACACTTCTTAGTGACCTTAGCCACATTATAGAACATCACAAAGGCTGAATAAATCTAACCAAAGAGGCAAAGAATCTTTACTCAGAAAACTATAGAATATTCATGAAAGAAAATAAAGAAGGCACAAAGAAATGGAAAAACATTCCATGCTCATGGATTGGAAAAATAAGTATTGCGAAAATGTTTATGCTGCCTAGAGCAATCTACACATTTAATGCAATCCCTATCAAAGTACCATCAACTTTTTTCAAAGAAATGGAACAAATAATCCTAAAATTTGTATGGAGCCAGAAGACCCCGAATAGCCAGAGGAATGTTGGAAAAGAAAACCAAAGCTGCCATTTTCCATAATTCTGGACTTCAAGCTCTATTACAAAGCTGTCATCATCAAGACAGTGTGGTACCGGCACAAAAACAGATACATAGATCAATGGAACAGAATAGAGAGCCCAGAAACAGACCCTCAACTCTATGGTCAACTAATCTTCAACAAAGCAGGAAAGAATGTCCAGTGGAAAAAAGACAAATGGTGTTGGGAAAATTGGACAGCCACATGCAGAAGAATGAAACTGGACCATTTCCTTATACCACATATGAAAATAGACTCAAAATGGATGAAAGAGCTCAATGTGAGAAAGGAATCAATCAAAATCCATGAGGAGAACACAGGCAGCCAACTCTTCGGCCTCAGCTGCAGCAACTTCTTCCTAGAAACATTATCAAAAGGAAGGGAAGCAAGGGCAAAAATGAACTACTGGGACTTCATTAAGATCAAAAGTTTTGCACAACAAAGGAAACAGTCATCAAACCCAAAAGACAACTGACAGAATGGGAGAAGATATTTGCAAATGATATATCAGATAAAGGGCTAGTAGCCAAAATCTATAAAGAATTTATCAAACTCAACACCCAAAGAACAAATAATCCAATAAAGAAATGGGCAGAAGACATGAATTTCTGCCCATTTCTACAAAGAAGACATCCAAATGGTCAACACACACATGAAGAAGTGCTCAATATCCCTCAGCATCAGAGAAATACAAATCAAAACCACAATGAGATACCACCTCACACCAGTCAGAATGGCTAAAATTAACAAGTCAGGAAATGACAGATGCTGGCGAGGATGTGGAGAAAGGGGAACCCTCCTCCACTGTTGGGAATGCAAGCTGGTGCAGCCACTCTGGAAAACAGCATGGAATTTCCTCAGAAAGTTGAAAATAGAGCTACCTTATGACCCAGCAATTGCACTACTGGATATTTACCCCAAAGATACAAATGTAGTGATCCGAAGGGGCACGTGCACCCGAATGTTTATAGCAGCAATGTCCACAATAGCCAAACTATGGAAAGAGCCTAGGTGTCCATCAACAGATGAATGGATAAAGAAGATGTGATATAAATATAAATAAATAAATATATATATACACATACACACACACACAATGGAATACTATGCAGTCATCAAAAACTGAAATCTTGCCATTTGCAACGACAAAGGTGGAACTAGAGGGTATTATGCTAAGCGAAATAAGTCAATCAAAGAACGAAAGTTATCATGATCTCACTGATATGAGGAATTTGAGAAACAAGAAAGGATCATAAGGGAAGGGAGAGAAAAATGAAACAAGATGAAACCAGAGAGAGAGAGAGACAAACCATAAGAGACTCTTAATCTCAGGAAACAAACTGAGGATTCCTGGGGGGGTTGAGGGGGAGGGATGGGGAGGCTGGGTGATGGACACTGGGGAACGTATGTGCTATGGTGAGTGCTGTGAATTGTGTAAGACTGATGAATCACAGACCTGTGCGCCTGAAACAAATAATACATTATATGTTAATTAAAAAAAAAAAAAAAAGAATGTCGTGAAGGCTGAGTTTATCTGGAAAATGGGAGGGAGGCAGCTCCTGGTGCATAAAGCTGTTGTTATGTAACTAATCCTTGCCAAGCACAGAGCTGGTGCCAAGTACTCAGGAAAGTGCCATTTACCCCAACTTTGTGGTTCTGTGGTTGCACAGGATACAAAAGGCTAAGTACACCATTTAGGACACCAAGCACTGTACAAAGAAAACCTACTTTGGTGACAAAAGAGGTCAACGAATTATTCAGCAACTCGTGAACTCTGACTGGTTTTATGTTGCCTCTGTTTCATTCTGAAGGCAGCTGTTCGCCTTTACTGTAAACCCAAGGAGACACTTCCTTTCTTACTAGGTCAGGATTAACCCCTCAAGGCGATCTTGGGATTCCATCCCTATCCTGACAGTTCTACTTGGCACCTCTCCAGCCACTGACTTGCCCCTAAGCCCCTGTCTACCTTCCTGGAAGTCTGAAGGGACACCTCATCTCACTCATCTCCTGTCCTGCTCGGTCTGGTGACCTCAGTAATCCTTCCAACCTTGGAGACATCACTCTATGTCGTAAATCTTTACAGTGGCATTTTCCTCTGGCACTCTTCATCCTTAGTTACTATCTCACCCTGATACGCCCGTAATTATTTTTTTTTTCTCGAAATCAAGGCAGGAACTACAACACAGATGAGCGTAGAAAAGGAAGCTGATTTATTCTTACCATCATTTCTGTTCCCTACACAAGTCTTCAAGATTTTCTCTCACATTTTGTTCTTTGTTACTACACCTTAAGTTTAGTTTGGAAATGTGATGCTCTCAAGGCTGCACATCGGCACCCATACAAGCATGTCCCAATGACACGTGGGCTTCCAGAGACAGCTACTGGATAAATACTTTCCCAAATGCAAATCCCATACCGACTGGGTTGACAATTCTAAGATCTTATTCATTAAATAAAGACGAAACAAAAAAACTGTGACAAAAAAATCTGAGGGAACATACAGGTTAGCCCAAAGGCTCAAGAAAGCAAATGGAGAAACCAGGAGGCTGACCTCATGACAGAGGCTGCACAGGATAAGGAAGGGCTTGGATTCTGCAGCTGGCTTAGCCAATGCTGAAATTCTGGTTCTGCCTCTTAGCTGTGTGCTCTGAGGCACATTTTTACAATATTTTACAACTCCCTGAATCCCTAGGTGCCTAGGTTGCTTAGTGTCTGCCTTCAGCTCAGGTCAGGATCCCGGGGTCCTGAGATCCAGCCCGGGAGTCAGGCTCCCTGCTCAGCAGGGAGTCTGCTCCTCCCTCTCCCTCTGTACAACCCCCCCACCCCCCAAGGCTCTTTTTCACTCTCTCTCAAATAAATAAATAAAGTCTTTTTAAAAATTAAAAAAAAAAAAGTCCCTGAATCACAGTTTCCTTATCTATAAATTCTGGGTGGTGAAACAATTATTTTGAATGATTATCACATATAAATCCTTTGATCTACTACCTGACATAAATATCCAATAAATAATAGCTGTTATCCTCTTCCTCTTGCACCTGTCAGCCTTGCACAGCCGGCTGCTATCCTTTTAGGAAGGCTGTTCCGCTTTGTCAGGGAGAAAGAGAAATTGGAATTAAGATACAAAAGTAGGAGCAGGGAGGCCTGGGTGGCTCAGTTGGTTAAGCGGCTGCCTTCGGCTCAGGTCATGATTCCCAGCGTCCTGGGATCGAGTCCCACATCAGGCTCCTTGCTCGGCAGGGAGCCTGCTTCTCCCTCTGCCTCTGCCTGCCTCTCTGTCTGCCTGTGCTCGCTCCTGTGCTATCTGACAAATAAATAAATAAAATCTTAAAAAAAAAAAAAAGATACAAAAGTAGGAGCAGACACAAATCCACCTGGGTTTAGGGCGAGAGGAAGCACAGTAAGGGTTCCGTAAACCCTGCGGAATGATGAACAAACAAGGATCCCCGCAGACCATGAGAACCTTCACCAAGAAGGTTCTTTATGATCCCTCCACAGCGCAGGCCAAAGTGAGGCTGGCTGGTCACTGAGGAAAAGTGATTTTGCTTTATAACAAAGTTTTGTTCTTCCTCTTTTTTCCCCTCAAACCACGGCATCTAAGGAGCTTCCTGCACTACCAATGGTGAAAATCTCCAGGGAGAGGAGCACACGTGTGTGCACGAGAGCCACACGCTGGGCTGATGTTCCGAGGGCTGTGGCCTTGGGAGGGCATTCGGCAGCTCCCTCCCAACCGGCCCCGGCCCCCACGAAAGTAACAGAAGAGAGGGAACGCGGCCTCGTTGCTGAGCTCATCCATGCAGGAACTGTAACAAGCCAGAGGCACCAAGGGGCTCTGGGTTTCCGATCTGCCAGCTGCACAAAACCTAATCAGAATCGGTACAGATTTCACTGGGCAAAATTCCGTTTTGGGTCATCGTGACATGGGCTGAGCAATAGCCCAAGTCCTCAGTCCCTAAGTATCTCCCCTGAACTCCGCCCCCGAAGTGCTGGGCAGACAATACAAAGGCAACACCCTTAATGTGCCCGGCGGGCCTTTGGCCACCCAAGCCCCTGAAGATGGGCTTACTGCTGTCACAGGGGCTGGTACAGACCAGCTGTCATGCACAAACTAGTCTTCCGGGTGACTTACGCGTAGATTAACTTAACCCTCCCAACAATCCCTAAGCCAAGTCCTACCACCCTCCCTGTTTTGCAGATGAGCGGAGAGTGCTGGTGACATCGCACAGCTACCAAGTGCAGAGCCAGGGGCTGAACTCTGGCCAGGTGGCTCCAGAGTCGAGAGCAACCACCATGCTGTAAACCGAGGTGTAAACCCAAGTACAGCTCCGAGCGGGTGAGCGGTCATAATCCCCAGTGGCCTAGAGGTGGCCCAGGAGGAGAAGTCGGTCCTACTCTGGACAAGCGACCGAAACTTTCAAAACCTTTGTTTTCCGCATCTATACGGTGGGGATACTAATATCAGACGACACACCCAGAATGAGGATTCAACTTCCATACCGAGGAGCATTCCATCTTGTTGCTTCCAGCACCTTCAGAAGCAACAGTGACCAGATTCATCAGAAAGTTTCACCCTCTCCCACTTCGTGCAAAGAAGTGAGAAAAGTCAATAAAGCTCTAAGTTCTGGGATCGCAACAGAAAACAATGGACAAAAGCCATCAGTCAGCATTCACTGAAGACCAATAACCAATATTTATACAACTCCTACTACTCCAAGTACATGAAATATATTAACTGATTTGGTTTTCACACTGACCTTACAAAGTGACTTGCGATTTAAAAAACAAAACAAAACAAGGGGTGCCTGGGTGGCTTAGTGGGTTAAAGCCTCTGCCTTCGGCTCAGGTCATGGTCTCAGGGTCCTGGGATCGAGCCCTGCATTGGGCTCTCTGCTCAGCAGGGAGCCTGCTTCCCCCTTTCTCTTTCCCTGCCTCTCTGCCTACTTGTGATCTCTGTCAAATAAATAAATAAAATCTTAAAAAAAAATGAAAAACAAGGCACAGAAATAAGTAATTCACCCAAAGACACAAAACTAAGGAAGAAACAACTATGGCTAAAAAAAAATGAAAAAATATTTAACCTCACCGTAATAAAAAATACGCAGATGTTTAAAAATGAGATATCTTTGCCTATCAAATTATTTTAACACTTTCAATTTTTTAATTTATTTTTATTTTTTAAAATGAGATATGATTGACATATAACATTATATTAGTTTGAGGTGTATAAAAATGGCTTGAAAAATGTATACACTTCATGTTATCAAATGGTCACTGCAATAAATCTAGTTCACATTTTGTCACTGCACATAGTTACAATTTTTTTTCTTATGATGAGAACTTTTAAGCTCCAGTCTTTTAAGAAACTTCCAAATATACAATATAGTATTGTGAATTACAGTCACCATGCTGTACATCACATCCCAGGGACTAATTCATCATATAACTGGAGGTCGGTACCTTTTGACTAACTGCACCCATTTCGCCCACCTCCCACATTTAAGTGAGATGATAGAGCATTTGTCTTTCTCTGACGGACTTATTTCGCTCAGCATACTATCCTCAAGGGCTCTCTGTGTTGCTGCAAATGGCAGGACTTCCCTTCTATGGCTGAATAATATTCCACTCCATCAAATTAACCATTTAAAAAACGATAGTCAATACTGCAGTGAAATGATCTCAAACAATGCTGGCCGATGTCTAACTTAAGGCAATGTTTCTGAAAAGCAATTTGGGAAGGCATGCTACTCTCTTAAAAAGTATGTATTCAGGAATTCTCTTTTCCAGAATCTATGCGAAGGAAATAAAGATGCCAAGAAATACGTACGAGAATGTTCCCACGGGCTGAAACACACACACATCGTCTATATGTACATGTGTGTCTGTGTGTATACATATGTGCTTGTATGTATAAAACAATGTAAATATCCAACAGGGGGAAAATGGCTCAATTACAAAAAGTACTTTGAAAATTATATTCTGTAAGCATGGACTACTTTTTTAGTGTCAAAAGAGTGATGGGAATTTTAAGTAACAATGTGCTTTTCTTTCTAACCAGAACACTGCTCCCCCCACCACTTGGATAGCTTCCTGAGGAAGCACCATTAAGATGAAAACTTGTGATTGATAGTTTTAGCTCACCCTAGGTTCATTCTTTTTGAAACACAGAATTTGCTGAAAAGGAAATTCTGGCTATACTCCAAACATATCCCTCCGTGTTTTGTAACTGAGAAGGCAGAACCTCACTTTGCGGTGGCTCCAACTAGGAGCGACAGAGAGAGGCAGAGTTTTGGAGACATTGTTTAGCATCCAGGGGCCTCCGTCCATTACTGGAAGAGGAGGAGAAAGGGGAATTGGTGCCCGAGTGGCTCAGGGGGTTAAACCTCTGTCTTTGGCTCCGGTCGTGGTCTCAGGGTCCTGGGATCGAGCCCCGCATCAGGGTCTCGGCTCAACAGGGAGCCTGCTTCCTCCTCCCTCTCTGGCCACTTGTGATCTCTCTCTCTCTGTCAAATAAATAAATAAAATCTTAAAAAAAAAAAAAAAAAGTAAAAGCAGCAAGAAGCTGCAGCGGTTCTTTCAGGTCAGTGCAAGGATTCCTTCAGGGTTTAAAGAGGCCGGGTCACTGCCTCTCACCTTAATCCCAAAGATGTAACATGTAACAAAAAAGCCAATCACTGGATTCAGACTCTTTTCTTGAAGACCAGCTGCCATCATTGGAGACTTCACAAAGCCCATTTAGATGTGGAAGACAGAAAGAGTCTGCCATAGTCCGCGCATCTCCTTTGAAATCAGGCACAACTTTCTGCAATATGAGTCAACGACAACAATCCTCTTGAGGGTTTACTGTCTGTGTAAACACTTTGCTTTTGTTACATCACTTCATCTTCACAACAGTGGGGCAGGTCCTACTCCATCATCCCTCCCTTCCACAGGGGGAACCAAACCACAGACAGAATGGGCATGCCTGAAGTCGCCCACTGCCAACACACAGCAAAGCTGCCTTTCTACCTGTGGTCCGATCTCTAAGTGGATGCCCCTTCCCTCTCTATGAATTGCAAATAATTAAATAATTAAAAAATAGAGGCTCACTCATCTCATCTAACCATCCAGTCTGGGTAAGAATGCCTGTGAGACCAGCTCTGCTAAATGACGATGAACACAGGATCCGCCTGGAGAGCTCGATAAAACGAGGATTGTTGCAGTAGGTGTGAAGTGGGGCCTGAGATTCTGCATTCCTACCAAGCTCTGAGGTGATGCTGGAACTGCTGGTCCATGGAGCAAAACTCTGGTTAAAAGGAGTCCAGTAGAAGCTACCATAGGACTGTTTAACCCACTGAGCCACCCAGGCGCCCCCTACCATAGGACTGTTTAAATTTAATTACATATTCAGTTCTTACGTTGCCTCATTTCAAGTGCTCAACAGCCTCATGTGGCTACCATATTGGACGCCACAGATACAGACTATTTCAATCATTAGAAAAAGTTCTTCTGTCTAGGGCACGCCAAAAGCAAGATAGCTACTTCTAAGGGTGAGGAGTTGGCGACCCAGTTCCTAGTGAACCCACTTATTAGCTTCTAGACTGAAAAGACACACACCTCCTCCCTTCTTAGAACTTTCCCTACTGGCCCCATTCCATACTCTTAACAAGACACGACAAGGAAATATACCACCTTAAATATGGCAGTCCTCTCAAATGTAGCATGTTTTATATGTTTCTTCCTGACAGTGATACATGTTTCTTATTAAAAATAAGACCACTTCAAAACCACAATGAGATACCACCTCACACCAGTCAGAATGGCTAAAATGAACAAGTCACGAAATGACAGATGCTGGCGAGGATGCGGAGAAAGGGGAACCCTGCTACACTGTTGGTGGGAATGCAAGCTGGTGCAACCACTCTGGAAAACAGTATGGAGGTTCCTCAAAAAATTGAAAATAGAGCTACCTTATGACCCAGCAATTGCACTACTGGGTATCTATCCTAAAGATACAAACGTAGTGATCCAAAGGGGCACGTGCACCCGAATGTTTATAGCAGCAATGTCCACAATAGCCAAGTTATGGAAAGAACCTAGATGCCCATCAACAGATGAATGGATAAAGAAGATGTGGTATATATATACGATGGAATACTATGCAGCCATCAAAAGAAATGAAATCTTACCATTTGCGATGACATGGATGGAACTAGAGCGTATTATGCTTAGCGAAATAAGTCAACTGGAGAAAGACAACTACCACATGATCTCCCTGATATGAGGAAGTGGAGATGCAACGGGTTGGGAGTTAAGGTGGTAGGAAAAGTAAAAATGAAAGAAGATGGGATCGGGAGGGAGAAAAACCAAAAGAGACTCTTAATGTCATAAAACAAACTGAGGGGGGTGGGGGGAAGAGGGGTTGGGTGAGGGTGGTGGGGTTACATCATATGTTTAAATAAAGCTTAAAGTAAAAAAAAAAAAAAAAAAAAAAAAAGACCACTTCAATGATGATTCTTCCCACAAAAATTAAAACTTGGATATGGATGCATTAGAAATATCAAATTTAGACTACTGTTACCTATACTATAGCAAAGGAAAGGACATTTCAGATAGTCAATAATAATGAAAAAACTACAAAAAATATTAGTAACACAAATAGAATATTTGACTCACAGGAAGAAAAACAGAAAAAGGACTTTGGAGCTAAAAGAAATGGAAAATAATTTATTTTTTTATGTGCACGTAACTGTTCTTTATGATACCACTAAAATTAAGCAGATCTGGCTAGTTATAAAACCTAGAAGAATTACTAAAGTCAGTTTTCTTAAACAGTTATATAGGCCTCTTCTTATAAAACAAATACAAATCTAAGTACTCAATGAATATTTTAATCTAGTTTTCAGACTTCTTTTTTCTTTTCTTCTTTTGTTTGGAGTGGGTGGAGGGGCAGAGGGAGAGGGAGAGAGAGATTCTTACCATGCCCAGCACAGAGCCTGGCATGGCCTCAATTCCATGACCCTGAGATTGTGACCTGAAGCCAAAATCAAGAGTCAGACATTTAACCAACTGAGCCACCCAGGTGCCCCTCAGATTTTTTAAAAAAAATTTTAATACTTAAACCCAGGAAAGTTTCCAAATTTGGTCTTGATAAGCAAAATGGCCTAAATTAATAAATTGACAGTAATTGTAAATTAATAGCATGCTTCAAATCCTTTAAGTTCCTGTTGTCACACTTAGGGCAGCATTTTTTAAAAGGTATATATATATATAGTGACTCATACTGTAACTGTTTAACATGATTGCAGATTTAAAATATTTTTTCTTCATTATAGAACATATGGTTCCTTAAATTATGCAAAAAACGACAGAAATTATTCATGAAAAAAATTGGCTTCTGTGCATAACCATACCCAACAGGTGTGTATTTTAAATACACGGGGGCTAATTAATGAATGTTTGTATTCCTAAAATAATCATTGGGGTGTATCCTAAGAATTAATTTCTGTGTTCTCTTACACTCTTTATTAAAAAGTAACGAAAACCTGGAACTCATTTTCAGGAGTGCTTTCCTAAAATGCTAATATCATTCCTCAAAATACTTTTTCTTCTTTGACAGCTTATGCTTGGGTGCAACCCTGAAATAGTTTGAAAATTCCTCATGAGCCACAAGCACTGCAGACCGGAACAAGGGACAGGAAGGCTTACATGTTGCATGCATTTCCGTGCCATTCATTTCGTAGGAGTTTTAAGGGACTTATTCTGAAAACTTATAATTTTGCAACTTTAAATCCCGAGGAACATCTGAGGGGGGGCCTATCCTGCTCATTAAATAATTTTTGCTCATCTTGACAGTGACCTGAGAGCATAGATCAAAAGACAAAAAGAAGGTCTTAAAAAACACTGACCATATTAGAGAAGACCATTTTGAAATGGATGGCAAAAACCTTCAACTCTCATTCTGGAATTGTATCTGTCATCGTGATCTTAGGCCAATGGTTGGAATAAAGGAATCAAATTAAATAGAAGACTGTGTGATTTCAACTTGCTATGTTTAAAGTAGAAATTTCAGTTGCTTTTCGGGAAATTTCTTTTCTTCTGGCTGCATGACAAGAAGTGAAATCATCTCATTCTGGGATGCCTACACACACCTAAAAAGGGAATTTGGTTTTTAGTGGAATATGACCAGAAAACTGAAAATCACTATTTAATGCAAGTTTATTTCTTAACAGTTAAGCTGTGGTATTATTTACTGAACACAGAGTTGATAAATCTTTCTAAAATCAGATCAAATTATCATCGCAATTCATCAAGATATGAAGGAATCAGAAATGTAATTATTGAATTTGGCTCCAATACAGTATTTCAAAGGAACATATGGTTTAAAATACCTTTTGACGCTTTCAAAACTGTGTCTATAATTCTTAAAGTTTAACTTCATTTTTTATTTGCATATAAGAAACACTAACTGTTCATAATGCACAATGTATGGATTAATGTGAATTTTTACATATTATATGGGTTGAGAACAATGTGGTACTCTCTATATATAGTCTTAATTTAAATATTTTCTAATGTTTAAGGAATGCATTTAGTGTTTCAGGTTAAGAGTGACATTTTACTAATGGTTTATATTTACAAATGATCCGAAGAGTATTTTGTGACAATAAAAATTCTCAGTTCAATCACTTTGAATTTTACTTAACAGATATGATTTCATTGGTAAGTCAAGGATTTTTTGTTAAAGAATCTTAATTGCGGTCATTACACTTATAGGGATTTCTTAAAACACATTTTCATAGACGTAAGGTACTGATAACCATTTCAAATCCAAGTTCAAGTACAAAAATAATCTCAAATACAACAAATAATAAAATACAAAACATGTTTGATTTCAAACTTTGTTCTGAACTGTTTCCGCATTTGTGCTAGTCCTTCAGAAATGAGCGATTTGTTTGACATTTCTGTGATGCCAGGCACTTGAGAGGAAAGTTTAAAAACAGACTTGGAAATGGTTAAAAAAAACTGATTAAAAATGCTAGATGTCAATGACTTTAAAAAGAGTTTCTTACCGTCTCAGAATGCTCACTGCCATCATCGTACATGTTTCTTCTACGCCTCGAACTAGAGTCTTAGCATGGCCATCAACAAGTCCTTTTGCAGGAAGCTAAAGTGCATTATCCTAGTGATTCTGTTTCCACAGCTGGGATATAGTGCTATTAGTTTCCCACGCTTGGCAATGCTCTTAAAATAGTCTCTCAGACACCGAAAGGCAAAAAATGACTATTTGCAAGCACTTCAGGAAATGATGGTCTGGCAGACTGAGTGAAAATTCCACAACCGAACAAAATTGTTTTTTGATGTAGCATATTAATTGATTGCTAAAAGCAAAACAGACCCAAGAAAATTTTGGGTCAGGGAATAGTCATTCACTCTTTTGGTAAGTAGTTTTTATCACCTGACCTACGCCTAGATGCAGAAAGCTCCTAGTTCTCAATGGAGGGCTAGCAAACATTTTAGGAACTCAGGTGGACAGGGAAAACACATACCACTCATAGTTCCTTTCCATTTATTGAAATAAGTAGAAAGATTTTCTAGGAATTTAAAGGGAATTTGAGCATTAGTTTGTATAATATTAAAAGACTGAGTAACTTAGCGGATTTTGAATCACCCACAAGCCAAATCAGCTAACATATTCTATCATTATTATTTCAACAAGATACTTGTATACATGTCTCTCTTTGTTTGCATTTGTTTCAAATTGTGAATAATTTGTGTGGGAAGGTATACAAAGAAATCCATGAATGATGAATACTACACTGGTCCTTAAATGAAAAATAATCTGTCTCTTTTGTTAACTTTCAGGTGGTATATAAAAGAATGTCACATTGTTCTGTCTCAACATTATGACTCAAAGAAAATATTTCAACAAAATGCTTCATTTTCCCACAGTCTTTTAAAAAATGATAACAAAAATCTTGCCAAACATCCTTGTAGTACAAGGACAGGATTTCTGCCAAGGAAACCGTGATGTTTTAATTACAAATAATTTAACCAAATACTGGACAGGCTTAATTGGTTGTACAGATCAAAATACAGTAATGTAGCAAAAAAAGCTCAACCTCGAGTGGTGTTTGGGGGGAAAACAAAACAAAACAAGCACAAATGCAAACCATGTCCAAGAATCCAACTCACCTCATACTTGTAAATAATTGGTCATCAAAGAGTTTGTGAAATGAAGGAAGATGGAGATTTATGAAGATGCCTTGCAAAGCAGCTGGACCTCTCCTATTCTGATGAGAATCTCAAGGCCAGAGAGGTTAAATAACTTACCCAAAGTCAATCAGCTAGATTGCCTGCTGGGAACAAACTAACCCCTAGATAATGTCCTCAGCTAAACTCTAGGACGGGACACACAATACAGTGGAGAGCAAAAGTACAAAGAAACAAGAGTGGGCTGAGTTCCAGAAACAGTCTTAACTATCAGCTCCATCAGTCATTAACCATGAGATCCAGGGCAATTCACATAGGACCTCTGGACACTTGCTCTCATTCTTAAAACAAGTGGACAAGATTGGAAAAATTTCCACCTCTCCTTCTACCTCTCCCTTCCCCAAACTGTACATATGAATAAGAGAGCCCTTTGCTTAAAATGTTACCATAAACAAACAAAAACAGAATTTGCATAGACTTCTGGATTTTATGAGAACTCTTCAATTTCCTGTAAGTGTTGAACCCTATTATACATGCTAAGAAGAAAGAAGGCTAAAGAATAATAGAGAAAGAAATACTGCACAGGAAATGGGACTTTGGCATAGAGAGGGAAATCAGGAAAGAAGATATAAGCAAGAATAGCAAATTATATAGTGACACATGGAGAAAGCTGCAGGTCCCAGGTAATACTATAAGAACAGGCAGGGGAAAAAGGAATAGGCTGAAGATGTTGAAAAAAAGACAAGAGTAGACCAGAAAAATGAACTGCATTGAAGGCCACATTATTTTAAAAGGCATTCACAGAAGTAACCGCCATATTAACATTTTTATTGTAGTTTATGACATGGAATGTACTACCTGCATATTAGTTTGTTCTTAAACCAGACCAGTTTGATTGGTATTATTATACTTATGATTCTACAAGAAAGTGAATCTGGTATTCAGAGATGTTTGGCACCGTGGACGAAGTCAGAGAGCTCCTAAGAGTGCACAAGGCAAGGATGTGAATGTGGACCCTCTAGCTCAAATGCACACGTTTCTCAAGCACATCACACTGGCCTGTAGTCACAGCTTTAAAAAAAGGGGGGGAGGGGAAGCTATTAAACACTGTGTGATTAGTAACTTCTTGGACCAGGAGACAGAAGAGAAAATGAGTAACTCATAAACTCATACCTCGCCTTCAGAGCATATAATCTTTTAAAACGTGAGGCAGATATTGTCACCAAGTAACTAGCAAGGCAAATAGTAAACAGATCCCAGGATCAGAGGAGGGGCCTCCACGGGCAACACAGAAGACTCTCCAAAAGGAATAGGATTTGAACCAGGCCTGAGAAGAAAGCTGGGGTCATGGGTACAAGACATTCTCAACTGAAGACAGACAGTAGCCAATCAATCAATCAATCAATCAATCAAAGTTTGTATGGGAACCACAGGCATTATGTCTGCAAAGGTAAGCCTGAGCCACCCATCCTGGTGAGAGCCTTGAATGCCAGGCTGAGTTTGAAATTTATCCTATAAATAATAAGGAGCCAACCAAGATTATAAAACAGGGGCTTGAAATGTTAACATCTCTACTTAGGAAGGATTTCCTAAGTAGAGGAAGGATTTCCTAAGTAAGCAGAAAGATTTCTGCTTTCCTGCTTTCTGCCTATGAAGCACAAAGGTCAGGGGTGGGAGAGGACTTTATGAATGTGAAAGAGAGAGGAGACAGGGATCAAAGGTGGTCGACTCAGACAAGCAGACCTACTCACTGGCAAAACCACTGAGGACTTAGTTTATGAACTGGTTTAACGAAGATCTCGCTCCAGAGTCTACTCTCCTTTTCTACAGCAGTATTTGCTAATGGACCTTATTTTTTATGGACTTCAAAATCAATTACTTCACAGGTAATTGCTTTTATTTATTTACTTGTATTTTATTTTATTTTAAGATTTTATTTATTTATTTGACAGACAGAGATCACAAGTAGGCAGAGAGGCAGGCAGAGAAGGGGTGGGACGAGAGGGGGAAGCAGGCTCCTTGCCAAGCAGAGAGCCCGACGCGGGGCTCGATCCCAGGACCCTGGGACCATGACCTGAGTTGAAAGCAGAGGCTTTAACCCACTGAGCCACCCAGGCGCCCCTACATGTATTTTAAATTTAACTTTATGGGGTGTGTAGCTGGCTCAGTTGGAAGAGCACGTGACTCGATCTTAGGATTTTGAGTTTGAGTCCCATGTTGGGTGCAGTGATTACTTAAATAAAGAAATAAAACTGTAAAGAACTTCAAGATCTTTTCTCCTATTAACTTCCAAATATATAATATAGTATGATTTTTTTTCAGGATTTATTTATTAACTTGAGAGAGAGAGATTGCGAGTAGGGGTAGAGGCCTAGGGAGAGAGTCTCCATCAGCCTCCCTGCTGGGTGCAGAGCCTGACACCTCATGGGGGGCTTGAACTCATGACCCCAAGATCATAACCCAAGCTGAAATTAAGAGTCTGACACTCAACATACTAAACTACTCAGGTGCCCCTGTATTACAGTATTATTAACTATAGTCACTATGCTATACATTACATCCCAGGACTTATTTTATAACTAGAAGTTTGTGCCTTTTGACCCCCCTTCAACCATTTCTTCACCTGTTTAAGAAAGTAGATCTTAAGGTTTCTCCTTACAAGAGAAAAAAAAAATGTAACTATGTGTGGTGCTGGATTTTAACTAAATCCTACTGTCATCATTTTGTAATACATAATCATTAAATTGTACACCTGAAACTGATATAATGTTATACGTCAATTGTATCTCATTTTTTTTAAAGAAGAATTTTAAATCACCTAAGGCTGCTTCTGTGTTAAAATTTCTAAAAGTACTACAGTACTGAAAGAATCACTTAAAAAAAACAACATGAAACAAGACATAGTAATCACACAGTGTAAAGAAAGTTGGATAAAACTAGCAACATTTCTATGAATTTTACAAGTATTTATTGCTATTCACAAAACATTTGGAAGAAAAAGTCTTCAGATGAACATCTCTTAAGTAGTTAAAACTAAAATAAAAATATCTACAGTGCTAATTTGGCCATTAGTTTTCTGAAATGCAAATTAAGTTAGAAATGCTTTTTAAGAAGTATGGTTAAGAAGTCTTTAAAAGTCAGAAAGATGACTAAAAAGAACGGTACCTTCATATATGGAGAGAGAGCACAAGCTCACGAGAATAGGGTAATCATCTGATTAGTTGCTGCATTCTTAGGTCCTAGAACAGCAACCTAGCACCCAGAGTCATTGATTAGTACACACTTTTTTTTTTAAAAGATTTTATTTATTTATTTGACAGACAGAGATCACAAGTAGGCAGAGAGGGAGAGAGAGAGAGAGAGGAGGAAGCAAGCTCCCTGCTGAGCAGAGAGCCCGACGTGGGGCTCGATCCCAGGACCCTGAGATCATGACCTGAGCCGAAGGCAGAGGCTTAATTAATCCACTGAGCTGCCCAGGCGCCCCAGTACACACTTTTTAACTGAATGGATGAACATGTTTCCCTGTTTCCATGTATTCCCATTCATTCATTCATTCACTCCTTAAATATTTGTCATGCACTGCTATGATAGCGGTAATTGGCTAGATATCGAGGCTTCCAGTGTCAATGAGGCAAACACGGGTCCTGCACTAGAGGAGCTTGTAGCCTAGACCAGTGGTTCCAAAGAGGTGTTCCAGAAATTTGCAGCAGCATTTCCGGTTGTCTCAACAACTGTGGAACATTCCAGGCTGGCCATGGGCAGTGGCCAGGGATATAAACGTCCTACATCGTGCACAACATTCTCGTGTAATAACAAAACGGGTGTGTGCACCCCTCATGCCCTTGGTCTTGCTGGAATGCATGCAGGTGAAAAATCTGTTTATAAAATGATCCGGACCCAGACTCTAACCCCATTAAACATACAAGCACAAAGCATTTTTGTAGAGACGTCAAATGTACTGAGTTTTCTACAAATGAAAGTAGTGCGTGAATCAACAGAAGACTGTACTTTGGAACTTTACGAAGAATTGTGAAGTACTGTCTCCAGTAGCCACCCGCGTGTGCCCCACACCACTGTCGACCAGCACTGACATCTGTCCCACCCCCGGTACCTGCAGACAGGGGCAGACACGTGACTCCTTCGTCATGTCTTCCAGCGTGGTCATACCTGCGCCTTCGCAAACTGAAATACACATGACTGAAGAATAAACAAATTACTTCCTGAGGTTTTACATTATGTGTGAGTTGTTCATGTCAAGGATGACTTTCATTTCAGGATCGCGAAGGAGACCCGCGGAAGTATTAGTAAAAGAAAGCAAGTCTGCTAGGAATGTGACCTGCGGTTCCAGACAAGAAGGAAGCCAGATAATCGCATTTGGAGGACGCAAATAAACTCAGTCGTGGGACAGAGACAAATGGGAGGAACCACTTCATAGAGGGCAGTCAGCAAAAACCTTTCTGAAGAATTATGCTTTAACTGAAAGCTTACGAATAAGAGGAAGGGACAGAAAGAACATTTCTAAGAAAAAAGAACAGCAGGGGCAAAGCCATGAGGTTGGAAAGAACTTGGCTTGTTGGAGAAATTGGGGAAAAAAAAAATCAATGATGATGAAGTGCAGCAGGTCAAGGGATGTGATGCTGCTGGTGGTGGTGGGAATCTTGGGGCTGCCCGAAACGGGCAGGGTGCGGAGTAGATGCTGGACTGGCGGGGCTGTATGGCCGAATCAGGCTTCAGGGTGGTGGGAGAAAAGCTGGGTAGAGGTCTAGACTACGGTGGCCCCAATGGGGTTCCCAGAGCTCTGGCCCATCAAGTAGAGAAGGTGCGTAAGAAGCATCAGAGGTTGCATGGGGTGAGACATCTGGTCTCCTAGGATCTACAGCCCCAGTGCACCAGGAGCATCCCTGTGAAAACCTTCTAGAGAGGTGCTGTTTGTTTGTTTCTCTTTCCTTTTTTAATTTTTTATTTAAAAATTTTTTTTAAAAGATTTTATTTATTTATTTGGCAGAGAGAGAGAGATCACAAGTAGGCAGAGAGGCAGGCAGAGAGAAAAGGGGAAACAGTCTCCCCACTGAGCAAGGAGCCCGATGCGGGGCTCAATCCCAGGACCCTGAGATCATCACCTGAGCCGAAGGCAGAGGCTTAACCAAGTGAGCCACCCAGGTGCCCCCCACCTCCGCCTTTTTTTTTTAAGAGAGAGAAAGCACAAGCAGAGGTAGAAACAGGCTCCTTGCTGAGCAGGGAGTCCGATGTAGGGCTCAATCCCAGGACCCTGGGATCATGACCTGAGCCAAAGACAGATGCTTAACCAACTGAGCCACGTAGGTGTCCCTGTTTTTGTTTTTCATATTTTACTTGCGAGTTAGTTCCTTCAGACACTACGAACGACAAAGAAAAAGTCAGATCAGACATGGAGAGTCGAAGCAGCTGAGCTCCTACCAGATACCTCTTTGGTTCTAAGTGGAGCTCTTGGCTTTAGCAGAAGCTCTGCTGCAGCATAAAATGAAATAAAAGGAAGGTGACATTTATTCGAGAGGTATAATCATTCGTGTGATATCACCTTGAGAAGAAATCACATGTAAAATCAACACCAAATGGTTAGTTATATACGGAAATCCCCATTAAGTTTTTTTTTTTTAATATTACTTTTCTAACTAGGTTCATACCTTTCTAGATAGGAGCAGCTACAGGTAAGATTTATAGAACATAAGCTCTTTATCTAGCATCCAAAAATCTAGAAAGCTCCAACAACAAGAGGCGGTGGAAATATTGAAGCCCCCTGAAACACACTGTTCACATCTTCCCCTCAGAAGTGACTCCTGAAGAAAGAAACCATGCGTTGTTCCAAGGGTGTGTTATATTTTGATTCTCTGAATTCTGCCAATCCCATGTGGAGGATATGTAGATAATGAACCTATTTTCAGATTCAGAGGTGCTATCTCTTACTGTTTGCTCTGCCTTACTTCTCCTAAGTGCCCCCATTCCTCCGTTGTTAGGCCTGTGGCTCCAAGGTGTCTGGAGATACAATTTGCAAAACAAACAAGACGCAAAAACAAGATAAAATAAACACAAAATCTAGCTTTCTTGGCAGCCTAGACCCTCAGCAGCACCTGACGCAGTTGCCTACTCTGTGGTGTCACTCAGCTCTCCTCAGGCCCCATGACGGCTGTGTGGGCATGGGCCACCTGCTTCCTCTCCCCAGCACTCTTCTGGCAGTGTTGGGACCTTTTTAAAGGCAGAGCAAGGCAGTGGAGGGGTAGGTGGAATGGAGGGTGCACTGGGGGTTAGGACCAGGCACAACGAGAAGTTCTTGGAATTGTACCAAGGAGACTGTTCCCAAGACTGGTTGGATGGTAGGCAAGCAAAGGCCCAAGTCAGGAGGAAAAAGACATGTCAGTCCTTAACACACGCTTGTCAAATGGTTAATCCCTTGTCATCAGAGAGCACTTCACTATTTTCAAGACTTACACAAAGATTATATTTGATCCTCGAGGCCCATAGGGCTAATGCCATGATTGCTCAATTGGAAAAATTAGGAAATGGACTCTCAGAGACACTGGGTGATGTGTCCAATGTCACCCATCTAATTAAAGCCTATTCCAGCTTTTTAAAGAAACATCCATTCCATTTTGATACCAATCAAGTACTCATCAGGCTATGAGCCACTTGCTGGTATTGAGAAATACCAAGAGTTTTCAAAATATGAACCAGAATACTTAAAGAGTTTGGCCAAGGTCTAGATCGATTTATTGTTTGTACTAGAAATAAGACTTTGCTCATAATATTTCATTGTAACATCTTTGGGCAGAGACATAGATAATGGATATTGTCAGAGTTAATAGACTAAACAGATCTTTTAGGATAAGTAGGATTAATACAAAGATCTCAACTGCCAGAGAGCAGCCTATGGAATTTTTTTTAAGGGAAATAAGGTTGGAAATCTAAACTCATACTCTCAAACTAGATGCCAGTGAATAAGAAATGTCAATAGTTTGTTAATCCCTAGAGCATTGTATTCTCTCTTTTTCCCTTCAATTAGTTTCAGATGTCTTTGCAAGTCATTTTACTTTGACGTGTACCTTTCACTAAATCAACACAGATCAGTCCACCGTAAAGAAAAGGAACACTTACACACTTAGTTTATATCATCAAATCAGTGAACTGAAAACAGTTGAGAGGAGTCATGCCCCTAAGAAAGATTTTTCCTGAGACATAAAAATACAGATTTCATACAGAGTCATACATTTTTAAATTCCAATTCTAATTTGAAAACTTAAGATCATCTAGAATTAAAACTGAAGTCATATTATTGTTTAAGAACCTTATCTCTTAGAAAAAAAAATTATAAGATTTTTATCTTTCATGATCCTCTAACTGAACAGATCACATTTTCCTGCTCCCAAATATAACATTTCCTGAATAAGAAAAATAATTTATAATTTTACTACAGATAATGTGGGCTTGAAATTCAAAACATGCCCCCATATACCATTCGTAGATACAAATTTATATATTCATTCATTTGCTCAGAAGATGAGAACACCCAAAACACTATGAAATGCCATGAAGAAATGGTTCTCCAACTAAACCCATGCATCCTCTTGCCATTCGTGTAACAACTGAGGATAGATTATTGAAAAACGACACATCTAACGGAGAGCAACTCTTCCAAAGCCACAGCAGATAGTAAAACAAAGTGAATAAGAGTTCTTATAACTGGAACTCTTGGAATGCTTTTAAGCAATGTACTTGCTTATCATTCCACTTTTCTGGCTACTCTTCTCTTTTCACAATTTATCAATCCCACGGCTCTCTACTTCAGTACACTCGCATGATAACGTTAGGCACTGACCGAATTCCTTAGCCTAAGAACATTCGTACAGTGGTGACATGGGCTATCTTGCGATAAAGCAATTATGTTCTCTGGTGTTGTAAGAACGAACAGCACCAGATGCCATGTTTTCCCCAGCTTCACAGAGGAGTCCGGTAATGAGACAGGATATGTAAAAGGGCATCTCAATTCATGCAATCTGAAAGAAAACAAGAATACCAAATAAGGAGACATTACCTTTCTGAAGGGGAAGAATGAAGTCTAATGAGACAGACCTGGGTGTTAAAAGTGGACTTTTAGGCGAATGAGGCCAGTCCCACCTTGTTCGGCTCAGATACTTCAGTGAATGCACAGGAAACAACCAGACCTGTAGAAGTATCATCTGTCAGAGCCCCGCGAGCCGGTCAAAAGGAAAAACTGAACCACCCTCCAGAAAGCGGCAAGACGACAGAGGATTTGAAATTCGGCACGTCTATATTTGTGTTTTAAGTGTCATAATTATTTTTCTTAGGTTTGCAAAAAAACTGTCAGCATTTCGACTTACTGAATTGATGAACTAATCAGGAAAAAGCTCCAAATAGACTCAACTTTGAAAGAAACACAAGCATGGAATCTTAAACTAGGTTAGAAAGTTTCCTAATTCCATAATTAAGAACTTCATTTGATTCATTGTGTTGGCCTATTGTTTTGTTTCCTTTGTTCCAGATTAAGGGCAGAGAGGAAGTTATGCAAATATACTGGGTTGGAAATGATTTCTCTCAGCTGGTACAGGCCAGCTGGTTTCCCCTGGTAAAAAGACAAAGGTAGAAAGTGGGAATGTTGGAATCGCATGTGTTTCCGACAAGATTTTGAAAGACACTGAAATTTCTGGATGTCGGAAGTATCTTTAGGTTCATCATTTCACCCAGTTGAAAAACAGAGGTAGAAGGACGTAAAGAGGCAATGATCACCAGAATCAGCAAAAGATGTCTTAGCCCAGTTCCCCAACCACCTTGTTCCTCGTTTTATGTAACTTAATTTATTCCAGAATTGTCTTCCAATCTGCAATTCACCAGGATGATGGGATAGAGAATATACGTGGTCCAAAGCATTTAAGTGCAAAACAAACATATCAAAACAAAGCAACATACCCCAAAATAAACAAACTGACAACAACAACAACACCAACCAAAACCTTAGTGAAATCTGGTTATAAAGACAGATTCCAGAAAAAAAAAGTAAAAAAAAATTGGGATAAACATAGTCTTTACGAAAATATCTTTACTTGGCTTTTACATACATTCCCTGTGGGAATGAGTCTGCTCTTGTTTTTCTGAAAAGTAGCTGGGACGTAATGATAAGGAAAAAAACAACCTTTTTTTTCCTTATGGATTATTCTAGAGGATTAAAAAAAAAACCCATTGAAATGAAAGTGGTTCATTTAGAGAGGGTTAAAATGATTTTAAAGCACAAGTTAATTTTGAGACCAATGGTGGTAGCAGGTGATTTTCCCGAACTCTAAGGGAGGAGCGTGGGGCTGGTCGAAGGTCTTAGGTGCCCGGCTGACTCCTGGAGGCCCGGTGGGCAGCTTCACCTGCTGCTGCTACACATTCAGGGCTCAGATGTCCAGGAGGAGCCTCATGAACCCATGTCCCCATTTCCTAAAGAAATCTGCAGTAGCAGTGGGGGCCTAGGCAGTAAAGAGCACAGTTACCAGAGGGGAGAAAGAGAAAAAGGAAGCCGTGCACCGGCAGGTCTGCATGTGCATGTGAGAAGCCGCCCCTTGACAGGTGTTCCCTGCTTCTGCCACTGGTACTGTGTAGCCCTAGGCTTGACACCTCCCTGGCTGTGCTCGGATGCCTCATCTGGAGAGATGGTGATGGGTCCACCTCCCTGGGTTGCTGTGAGGATTAAATAATACATACACAGCATGTAACCTCGTTCAACATACAGGCTTACTACAAGCTTCTTTGTAAATTGCATTTTATTTTATTTTAGTTATTTATTTATTCTGGAGAGATAGAGCGCTTGAGCAAGGGAAGGGGCAGAGGGAAAGGGAGAGAGAGAATCCCAAGCAGCCTCTGCCATGCCAAGCAGGGAGCAGAAGGTGGGGCTCCATTCCCTAACCCCAAGATCATGACCTGAGCCAAAACCAAGAGTCAGAGGCCCAACTGACTGAGCCACCCAGGCGCCCCTTTAATTGTATCTTAAAAATTGTGGCAAAATAGAGAAACACAAAATTTACCATTTTAATTATTTTGAAGTACACTGAAGTTCAATGGCACTAAGTATATTCTCATTTGTTGGGGTGCCTGGATGGCTCAGTTGTTAAGCTTCCGCCTTCAGCTCGGGTCATGATCCCAGGGTCCTGGGACCCAGCCCCGCATGGGGCTCCCTGCTCGGCGGGAAGCCTGATTCTCCCTCTCCCACTCCCCCTACTTGTGTGCCCTCTATAGCTGTGTCTCTCTGTCAGATAAATAAATAATATCTTGGGGAAAAAAAAAGTATATTCACATTGTTGTGCAACCATCAACTTTATCCACTTTCAGAACTTTCCATCATTCCAGACTGAAGCCTTGTCCCCATTAAACACACTTCCCCATTTCCTCTCCCTCCCCCAGCTCCCGGAAACCAGTGTTCTATCCTCTGGCTCTGGCAGTCGTGCCTGCTGCTGGCCCCTCACATTAGGTGGAACATAGAGAGATCCGCCATCTTGTGGCAGGCTTATTTCACTCAGCATAACGCCTTCCATTTTAATGGCATTATGAGTGCTAGGTTTACGCTGTGAGAATGAAAAGCAGCCCCAGAGAAGGCAGGCATCTCACTCAGCTGTAGAAATTAAACAAATACACATTTATTTTTAACCCAAAAGCAGATACTGCCTCAGCAACAGGGACCCTTCATTATTCGCACAAACGATCCCTCATTAGCTAAGGTAGTTTTATTAACCAGGAGCTCAGGAACAACTGTTCTTTTGGGCTCTCTTTAAACAACCTTCAACGTCTCTACCAATTAGCTGTTCCGGCTCCAGCATCACGTTTCTCAACAGTTACACAGAAGCAGTCACATGACAGTTCTCATGGGAACCCTGAGTCCTGTGGTGACTTCTACAATGGCTTTTGGATTCCTACCTTTCATAGGAGACACAGAGAGGAGAAGCAGGTTGGAGAGCTCTTTAAGATCTCAACTTTTCCTGAGCTCAAACTCAGCCTCATTAACCGTCTTTGATCTTCATAACGAAAGACACAGGTAACTCGATCACATTCAAGAGACGGTTCACAGACCTATCCTTTCCCTACTGTTACACTGAACTGAATTCCACAACTTCCACACTGTCAACTGATCTTTTACCCTGAGGATTCTCTATTTATTCTATGGTAGAGAGATTCGTGGTTCTTTATGTCCCAGATTCTGCACCGGTGTGTACATCTTTTTTTTTTAATCTCATTAACACTATCTGAATAAGTGGTAAGATCCTCAACGATAGAGATCTCATTTAATTTCACCTGGGTAGCACTCAACGCATATCACGTGCAGGTGATTAGTATTTCTGGCAATATCGTGAAGTTACTTCTTTTTCATATGGTTATATCCGAGTGCATGTGCAGAGGCTTTTTTAAAAACACCCAAACATCAATTACCATTAATTATTCAGTCTACCATGAAAGCCTAGTGTAAAAGCTTTGGAGGCAGAGCTGTGAATGACTCACAAAACCCATCTATGTGGCACTTAGCTTTGAAAGATTTCCAAGCATGTGTTTTTATTGAACATTAAACCTTATTAAAGGAAGTCATGAAAATGGTCATAAACCTGGACCCAGCAGGACGGAACCTCAGGCTCATCAGGTTTTATGCTACGATAACACCTGTGTTGATGCCAAGAGAAGAGAGGCCCCAAAAAAGAAAAGAGAGAAAGGAAAAGGAGAAAAAGAAAAAATGTGTGGTGGGGTACAAATGTGCGGTTAGATTACTGGATTTTATACATGCTGATATTGAAGGTACGGTATACAAGCAATCCCTAGGGCTTCAGAGGGAAGACAAAATTAGAAACAGCTATTCTGATGCTTTTTTTTTTTAAGATTTTATTTATTTATTTGATAGACAGAGATCACAAGTAGGCAGAGAGGCAGAGAGAGAGAGGAGGAAGCAGGCTGTCCGCAGAGCAGAGAGCCCGATGCGGGGCTCCATCCCATGACCCTGGGATCATGACTCGAGCCGAAGGCAGCGGCTTTAACCCGCTGAGCCACCCAGGCGCCCCCACTATTCTGATGCTTTAAGTACTTTTTGTAACATTCCCCCCCACCCCCACTCCATGGACCTTTATAACCTCCCATATGGAGGAATGCAGAGAGGAGAATTATTACTTTCGTTTTGTAGGTGATAAAAAAAACACAGAGATGTTAATGGACTTGCTTCCAAATGAAGACACAAGAGCTAAAACCAAGAAAAAAATCTTTTTCTTCTCCTTCCAGTGCAGTGAGCTCTGTCCATCTAATCATGTTCCCAAATCCTATTGTGTTCTCCAATCAAGGCCATTTTCTGTAGTCTGTGAGGAACTGAGAAGATGAGGAGGCCCAAGATGGTTCAAACCAGACTCTGTAAAGGGGGCATCTGTAGCAGAGTACGTGGAACCTTCAGGTGTGGCAGACCTATATTGTGTGTTGGTGGCACAGACAAGGATCTTAGATATATCAGGGTCAGATTTTTCTCTTTTCTGATATCTAGTATGCTTCTAACCAAAACAATGGCTTATGTAATTGGACCAAGGTTTAAAGACAAGTAAGTACTGTTTGTAAAGTTAACAAACAACACTAAAGTCCAAATGACAGCAGGTTCCTTGCCAAGAAAGAGTATAGAAAGTTCTAGTTCTCCAACCCTATGGGAAGATTTGGGGAGACTGCATGCCCTGGGATGGCGACTTAAGGGGGAGCCCCATGGGAAGTTCTAAGGGTGTATATATAGGACTGCTTTTGAGCTCTGACAGCCCTGGATCAACAGCCTGATGACCTAGTCCTTGATGGTGCAAAATCTAGGAACCTAAAGCCAAGACAGAATATACTTCTCATATTAGCTACAGCTTGAGTCAGATGTGGTCTTCGTGTTATTTTGTGGAGAGTCATTCTCTCCCTGTACAAAGTCAGTTAGATATCTAAAGAAAGTTGAAGCTTTTCCTTTCACTTTCCAAAATTAAGGCTTGATCTTTTGACTAGTGTAGAGCTGATTTTAATCAAACCCAGTATGCTACTGTCTCACACCGGTGTATCCTTTAGTGATACCAGCAGGGTGATGCAATCTAAATGTAGGGTCAGTTTGTACAAAAGGAAATATACTGATGGCTGGAACTGGGCAGCGGAAAATACTGTCTAATAGTTTATTCTGTAATTCTACTAATATATAACAAATAAAAATAACATTAGAATCTAAACCCTGGGAAACCTAATAAAATATTTACACAGAGATCCAAAGAA